>PVIA01006437.1:0-97593 GCA_004024845.1 Tonatia bakeri
AGCACCCCACTCCACGCGGTGGCCCAACTCCACCCCTCCTACCAGACTGGATGAATGTGTCTAACTCCTTGGTTGTTGGACTTCCATACAGTTCAATTTTCTGTCAGTTCTGGTTCTTTTTCTTGTTTCTAAATTTTTGTTGTCCTTAATTTGGTTGTGTGAGGAGGCACAGTGTGTCTACCTACGCCTCCATCTTGGCCGGAAGTAAAGCATTTAATTTTTAAAATGTTCCAACTGGCGTAGCAAAATCAATCAAAGCCTCCAAATTGATTAACAATAATTAAGAGCTTGGACATATAAACAAATAGTACTGGTTCTGTGAATTACTAGGGTATCTTAAACAAGTTACTTGAACTCTGTTCCTTATAAGTTTTGAATACTAAGCCCTTATCAGATGCATCATTGACAAATATGTTCTTTGAATCAGTGTGTTGTCTTTCTATTTTGTTAATGGTTTCCTTTGCTGTGCAAAACCTTTTTAGTTTGATGTAGTCCCATGTGTTTATTTTTTCTTTCCTTTCCCTTGCCTGAGCAGATATATCAGAAAAAAATACTGTTAAAAGAAATGTCAGATATTTTATTTCCCATGTAAAACTCTTCTCAGAGTCTTATGGTTTTGAATCTTACATCAATTCTTTAATCCATTTTGCAGTTATTGTTGTACATGGTGTAAGAAAGTGGTCTAGTTTCATTTTTTTGCACATCTGTCCAGTTTTTCCAACTCCATTTATTTACTAGACCAATCTTTACCCCACTGTATGTTCTTGCCTCCTTTGTCAAATAATAATTGCCCATAAAGGAGTGAGTTCTTCTGGGCTCTCTATTCTGTTCCATAGATCTGTATGTATTTATGCCAGTACTATGCTCTTTTGATTACGATGGCCTTGTAGTTTAGTTTGGAATCAGGTAGATTGATTCCTCCAACTTTGCTCTTCTTCCTCAAGATCACTGTTGCTATTTAGAGTCTTCTGTGGTTCCATATAAATTTTTGGAATATTTATTCTAGTTCTGTCAAATACCCCATCGGTATCTTGATAGGAACTGCGTTGAATGTATAGGCTGCTTTGGGTAGTATGGAGACTTTAATGATGTTAATTCTTCCTATCCATGAACACGTTATAAGCTTCCACTTATTTGTAGCTTCTTCAACTTTTTTCTTCAGTGTCTTATAATTTTTGGAATACAAGATTTTTACATCCTTGGTTAAATTTATTCCTAGGTATTTTACGTTATTTTCAATGCAACTGTAAGTGGGCTTGTTTTCTTAGTTTCCCTTTCTGATAATTCATTACTGGTATATAAAAATGAAACTGATTTCTGGATATTTATTTTTTGTCTTCTACATTACTAAACTCATTTATCTAGTTGCTTTTTGGTGGAAGTCTTCAGGGTTCTCAACATACAGTATCACAAAATCTGCAAATAATGATCTTTAGTTTTTCCTTTCCAATCTGGATGTCTTTAATCAATTCTTCTTCTTGTATTACTATGGCTAGGACTTATAGTACTGTGTTGAGTAAGAGTGGCGAAAGTGGGCATCCCTGTCTTGTTTCTCATCTTAAGGGAAATGCTTTTAGTTTTTGTCCATTGAGTATGATACTGGCTTGCATTTGTCATATATGGCTTTTATTATGTTATGTTCCATCTAGAACTATTTTGCTGAGAGTTTTTATCATAAATGGGTGCTGGATTCACAAAACTCTTGCCATTTCTTAAATCCACAGCAAATACCAAGAGTTACATTCCTGAAATCTTAACACTTGGCAGGAATATAAACTGCATCAAATAATTCATTGTATAGGGAAAATGAATGGATAACTGGTGGATACATGGTCATACTCTCTATCACCCTGAAATAATTTACTTAATTCTCCAAAGACTGGGGCTATGTAGAGTAAACAAAGGCCATCAAAAAATAACATTACACAAATTTCATTTTAAAAACATTTATAACCTCCCTGGCTGGTGTGGCTCAGTGGACTGAGTTCTGGCCTGTGAACCAGAGGGTAGCCGGTTTGATTCCCAGGCAGGACACATGCCTGGGTTGTGGGCCAGGTCCCTGGTCGGGGGTGCATGAGAGGCAACCACACACTGATGTTTCTCACTCCCTCTTCCTCTTTCCCTTCCCCTCTGTCTAAAAATATCTTTTAAAAAAAATTATAACAAACATGCCTACTGCAACTTTAAATTGGTCGAAAACATTCCAAGAAACTACAGGCACAAAACAATCATAATGCAATGTGAGGTAACAGTTAAGGATGTGCTTCGTAAAGGCATACAGTTCAGATGTGAATCTAGCCCCACCCATTATAGCTATGGGCAAGCCACTTTATCTCTTTATATCTGAAGTTTTATTGCAACATAGAAATAGTCCTCACACAGAACTGTGTGAGATTTAAACAAGTTAAATATTTATCAAGGGATTATATACCAGTATCTGACATAAATAAGCTCTATGAAAATGCTTTCTATAAGGTAAGTAATGCATAAATGACTGGTTCAAATTACATACCAGATGTTGTGTCATTTCTACTGCTATAGGAGTAACTTCTTCACTATACTCGCAGATCATTTTCTGAATTACGTTGGTAAGATCATCATTTTCTGTTTCTCTTATAATATGAAGAAGAGCCTGCATTACAGGTCTGATGAATGGTGTGATGTATTCTTTAGCTGTAAGACGAAAAAACAACTTAGACCAAAATAGCTAAAACTCCTTAAAACCTGACACAACATACACCAGAATGAAAAAGATACTGTTACATAAAAAGGAAGATTATGTGTCAAGTATCTAGAATCATGCCTTGTACAATCACATGAAAACGCACTGCACTATTTTTGAGATAAACACATTACCTTTTTCTTGATTGCTGATCAACACCTGAAGTGCAATGGCAGCTTCCACTTTCACAGGCATTTCCCTATCATCAATCAGACATCTTCGTGTCAGCTCTAAGGCCGTTTGCAAGTTCTGGTCACTTTTAAACTTCACTTCACAAAAGTAGTGAAGGACCCAGCAAGCCTTTAAAAAAAAAATTGCAGTGAGTCGCTACTACTTACATTAAATTCCCCTAAACTATACAGTATATCTAATCCCAAAATTCTGTGTGGGAATTTGGAGGCTGGCCAGTGTAAAATTATGTCCAATGAGACAACACTAGACCAGTACTATGATCCCAGCTTACTCTTTGGCTGCATGATGTTTGTGTGGATAGCAAGATCTGAATGCAAAACACAGACAGACTTGCTATCAGACACAGATGAAAGCTATGCACACATTACATCAGCCATTTAAAGAGTTATATGAAACATAGTCTAAAATGAAATATGGCTTTTAAAATGAACATTAAAATGTTTCCCTTTGAAAGTCCACATAAACAGTCATTCATTACAAGACGTAAATATATAAATTAATACAACATTAAAACTTACTCTCGCTCTCATGTAGCCTAGTTCACTGCTGAATAGAGGGAATACATGATTCTGCAACATGTATTCCATTTGATCTTTGTAGATCTTTTTCTGTAAATATAAACAAATATTATTTTTGAAGCAGTTTCAAATATAATAATCTCAAATAACAAATAGCTACACCAGTGTTAAAAATAACTACTGATTTTTAAACATACGTTTATTCTGGTTCTTTGAACTCCAATATCCACATCTAATTTTCTTATTCTCAAACTTTACCACCAAAAATACTGAATACACCCTAGCCCACTGACTCAGCTGGTTGAAGCATCAACCCATAAACCAGGGAACATGCCTAGGTCGTGGGTTCGGTCCCTGGGTGCATACGAGAACTGATCAATTTTTCTCTCCTGCACTGATGTCTCCTTCCCTCCCTTCCCTTCTCTAAAAAAATGAACAAGCATGTCTTTGGATGAAGATTAAAAACAACAACAACAACAACAAACACTGAAACATTTTTTTTTTACCTTTTTCTATCATTTGTTTAGAAAGCAACTGCACTGAATCTTAGCAGCACTGGTGTTTGAATAATGGAATGTGGTTGACTTTATTGCTTACCTTTTATAACTTTTTTTCTTATAAAACTACTACAATGAAAAAACCTCTGGAAAGGTTCTAAATGAACAGAACAAAGATTGAGAAACATCCTACTTTCAAGGAATAATCTGGATATCTAAAAATATACTTGTATTTTTTAAATAGTAACATGATTCTGAGAACAGTTCCTTGAATTCCATGTTAAATCAAAATTAAAACTGATAAACACTTTCAAAACTTAAGAATGGACTAATGACACATCACAACTAAATGCAATAATGTGATCCTGTAATGGATCATGGACCAGAAAAGACATTTGTGGAAAAAGTTGTAAAATGTGACATGGGTCTGCAGATTAGTTAACAATATCATATCAATATTAACTTCCTGGTATTATGGCATAGATATCCAAGATGTTAACATTAGGGGAAGCTGAGGGAAGAATCAAACTATTTTTGCAATTTTCCTGTAAATCTAAAATTATTTACAAATAAAGTTAAAAAAAAAATCTGAATGTGCCAAAAAACATCCACTCAATTCCTAGTCTTCTATACAAATAATTACTGTTTTTAATTTCTACTGGGTTGGCAAAAAAGTCTATATAGTTTTTTACTGTAAAATAAAAGACACATTTTTCATTTCCACCAATAACTTTATTGATTTGGATATTCTGATTATGTGAACTATCTACTGCATGGCATAACACTGTTCTCAATTAATGTCTTGACTTGATCGCTATCAACTTCAACTGGTTTACCTGACTGTAGAGCATTATCCAGCAAGAAAGCTCCAGCATGAAACGGCAAATCACTTTTTATTGGAGACCGCCCTACTTGATCTCAGGAAGCTGTAACCCTCCGCAACTTAGGCCGAGTGAGAGACCTCTGAACCAGGAGCCACTAAGGAGACAAAACTTATTTCCCTGGCATGAAGGCTGCCTGTTCTGTGCCTGGCCTTCCTATGCTTATCAGTTAGCCAATGACGGGTAAGATTTCCCATGGGAGTAATCACCTAAGACAGGCATGATTATGTGGAGGCCTCAGGGAAGAGACTCGAGCTGTGGAAATGAAGGGGTGATCGACATCAACCCCCGCCCCCTCAGCTTTGTCAAAGCCTGAATCCTTGTTCTTAGTTGTGAGAAATCCAAGTCTCCTGGTTGCCTTTGTCTCCTCTGCCTGACTCAGGCCTGCGAAAATAACAGGGGCAGTGCAGCCCAGACCAGGAGTCAGCGGACCCCCAGCGTAATCAGTCCTGGAACACAGAATATGCAAGATCCTGTGAGATCTACTTGCTGGAGGATGCTATTGAATTAGAATATGAAGGCACGGGCAGGAGACAAGACTAGCCTTTTAGGTCCTGTAGTCTTTTAATTGATAAAATCCCAAACTTTGCCCAGAATCCCAGCAGGAGTTCTGTCAGACCCTTTGAAAAACTACCTATTCCTTTTGATCTTCCCTGCCAGACTGTAATCCACAAACTGTATCTGTATTCTTAATAAAAGCCTACTCAGGCGAGGGCTCAGGGTGCTCTCCACTAGAAAGAGTGGCCATTTCACCCCTATTTCCCCACAGGATTCGGTTGTCCCTGTGTATGTTTTTCTCATGTTTTGACAAGCATCCGCAGCAGGGATGGATACTGCTGGCCAGTATCCTCCACAACTTTTGGCATGTTAAATCAGTAATAGCACCTTCTCCATACACTGCACAATCTTTTTTTTTATCTGACTTGCGTTTTTACTTTTCTTGAAATTATACAGCATAACATGCTGAAAATGTTTCATACTTTCTTCCACCTTCAATATTAAAATGGCTGCACAGAAATTCACCAAATTTGACGTTTTTTTTAAATGCACACTGCTATGACAGTTGTCACAACACAATCTAACAAAATTATTTCAAATGAAGTTAAAGACAACTAAGCACTACTAAAGCCCTGTTACAGAAAAAAACTGAACAAACTTTTTTGCCAACCTAATACTTTATGAATTAAGAGAAGGATGGCTGGACAGGTATAGTAAAACTGAAAGATACACAAAATAACGATGACAAATTCAATACAGCATCGTATGTAGCAAGGCTACTGGGAGTTGAGTGTATTGTGACTAAGTATTTACTTACAATAGGTCCCATTTACTTACTTTGAATAGGTCCCATTTATTAACTTTAAAGTAAAAATAAATTTTAGATATTATTTATGAAGAAGTCAGACACAATGTTTACAATTAAGTTGAGGATTCTAAAGATAAAACCACTCTAGTCATTCATTCTTTCCTAGAAAATTTGGCACAAAAGTATTATGTTCCTAGGCTGTAAATGGATGCATTCATGTATACAAACTTCCTTAAAAATCAATTTGGAGAAGAAAAAACCCCGCTATTTTACAATTGTTTTGCAGCATAAAAATAAAATTCATGTAGCCTCTCCAAAATGTCACTGAAATAGGTAGAAATTACATTAACCTCTTCCCAGGGCCAAACTGGAATTACAACTAAATTACAGAGAAATCATCCTAAATAACAAACTGAGCAATAGCTGGAGAAAAGCCAAAGACTTATGGAAGAAACCTCATCACCACGATGAGAATGGCAGGGAGTATAGAAGCACAAGACGGATGGCTGGGCTCCCATGGGCAACAGATGAAATGCTGGAGGGATATTTCAGAGGTGGTGGGGGGATAGGGTTGGGGGAGGTTCCCCCTGGGATATGTGGGGGTCCAAATCCCAAGCTGAGCTACCCAGCATAGAGCACCAGAACTGGGAAAGGAACCCAAGTATCATCCAGCTGTGAAAAACAGCAGGGTTTCTCTCCACCAGGCAGAGATAGCTAAAGACATAGAGAGCCTCTTAAAGAGCCAACACACAAAATTTTCTATGCAGCCACTTAACCCTCGGCTCCCACAGAAGGAGAGCAGAGCAGAGTAGAGACATGGGAGAAGAGATCACAGTTGGTGGCTCTGTGGAGAGAGCTAAAGGGTCAGCCACCAGGATCCCTGTGCTGAATCATTCCTCATACTGCAGTTGCCATCTATCTCAGTTAGAGTACTCCCTCCTTGAGGCACTGGCCTGGAGGGGAAGCAATAGCCCCACCCACAGGAATCCCTCTCAACCTACCCTGTGGATGTGAAGACAGGCTGCTTAGTACAGCTGGAGGCTATTTCAGGAATTAAGCCCTTGAGCTCTGAGACTTTACTGACCAGTGCTAGTAAAATCTGGCCTTTGTGTGAAGCTTGGTTCTTTCTGCACACACCTTGTCTGGCATAGGGAGCCAGCCATAAGCTGTGGATTGCTAATAGCTCCAAACAGGTTGCCCAGGGCCAGTCACAAGCTGTGTCTGACATCGGTGGATCTCTTTACAACTCTTTGTGGATCTACCTAATACATAGAAACACACAAAAGGAGGTAGCCAAAAAGGGAAGACAAAGTAACAGGCCCCCCAAGGAAGAACAAGAGAACTCTCCAGAAGAACTACTAAATGAAATGGAAGCAAGCAAGTTATCAGATACAGAGTTTAGAGCAATGATTATAAGGACACTCAACAGCATAAAAAAGACAAGAAATTATTAAAAAGTACCAGTCAGAAAGAAAGAAAGAAATGCAGTATCTGAAATTAAGGGACTTGCATGAAATATTCAAGGTGATGAAACACAAGAACCTACAACCAAGGACACTTTACCCAGCAAGGCTATCATTTAAAACAGAAAGAGAAATAAAGAAATTCCCAGATAAGAAAAAGCTAAAGGAGTTTATTAATACCAAACCAGTATTGCAACAAATGGTAAAGGGCTGGCTTTAAAAAGAAGAAAAAGAGTCCTGGCTGGTGTGGCTGAGTAGACTGAGTGATGGCCTGAGAACCAAAAGGTCACTGGGTCACAGGCCAGGTCCCCAAATAGGGACATGTGAGAGGCAACTGACTGATATATTTCTTGCACATTGATGTTTCTCTCCCTCCCTCTAAAAATAAATAGACAATTAAAAAAAAAAAGCCCTGGCTGGTGTGGCTCAGTGGATCAGTGGATTGAGCACCAGACTGCAAACCAAAGCGTCGCTGGTTTGATTCCCAGTCAGGGCACACGCTTGGGTTGTGGGCCAGGTCCTTAGTTAGGGGTGCTCGAGGGGCAACCACACTTTAATGTTTGTCTCCCTCTCTTTCTCACTCCCTTCCTCTCTCTAAAAATAAATAAAATCTTAATGAAGAAAAAGAAAAAAATGGGAAAATAGTTATATATGCTGTTTCCAAGAGATCCACCTCAGAATGAAAGATACACAGACTAAAAGTAAAGGAATAGAAAAAGATGTTTCATGGAAATGGAAAGGAAAAAAAAAAAAAGCTGGTATAGCAATACCTGTATGTGACAAAACAGACTTCAAAACAAAGGCTATATAGTAAGAAACAAAGGATATTACATAATGACAAAGGGAACAATCCAAAATAAGGATACAACCCTAGTAAACATTTATGCACGCAACATAGGAACAGCTAACCACATTTAGCAAATCTTGATAGACTTGAAGGGAGAGATCAACAAAAATACAGTCACAGTAGGACATTTTAACACCCCTCTGACTTCAGTTGATAGATCTTCCAGATTGAAAATCAACAAGGAGACAGTGGCCTTAAATGACACACTAGATCAAATAGTTTCATTGATATCTTCAGAGCATTTCACTCCAATGCAGCAAAATATACATTCTTTTTAACTGCACATGGAAGAACATCTTCTAGGACAGACCACATTTAGGATACAAAACAAATCTCAATAAATTTAAGACTGAAATCATGCCAAGCATCTTCTGTGACCATAATGCCATGAAACTAGAAATCAATCACAAAAATAAAACTAAAAAATACACAAAGACATGAAGGCTAAATAACATATTGTTAAATAATGAATGGGTCAAGGAAGAAATCAAAAGATATGCTGTAAAACAAGTGAAAATGAGAACACAACACAAAATCTGTGGGACACACAAAAAGCAGTCCTAAGATGGAAATTCATAGCATTACAGCACTATCTCAAGAAACAAGTAGTTCAAATAAACAATCTAACTTTGTAGTTAAAGGAACTTGAAAAAGAACAACCGACAGTACTGGCTGATGTGGCTCAGCGAACTGAGTGCTGGCTTGTGAACCGAGACGTCACTGGTTCAGTTCCTGGTGAAGGCACATGCCTAGGTTGTGGGTAGGTTCCCTGGTTGGGGGCATTTGAGAGACAGCTGATTGATGTATATTTCACAGATCAATGTTTCCCTTCCTCTCTTCCTCCCTCCTGCTTCCTCTCTCTAAAAATAAATAAAATCTTAAAACAAGAGAAAAGAATGACAAGCAAAGCCCAAAGTAAGTAAAAGGAAAAAAATAATAAGGTCAGAGCAGAAATAAACAAAATTAGAGTCTATAAAAATGATACAAAAGATCAATGAATACAAGAACTGGATCTTTGAAAAGATAAACAAGATTGATGAACATTTAACCAGACTAATCAAGAAAAAAAAGAGAAAGGACCCAAATAAATAACATCAGAAATGAAAGAGGAGAGATAACAATAGACACTAAAGAAATACAAAGGATCATAAGAAAATATTATGAACAGCTATATGCCAACAAATTGGACAACCTGGATGAAATCAATAAATTCCTAGAAACATACAATCTTCCAAAACTAAATAAAAAAGAATCAGATTCTGAAAAGACAGATTACACCTAGTAAAATTGAAGCATTAATAAAAACAACTCCCAATAAACAAAAGCCCTAGACCAGAAAGCTTCACATGTGAATTTTACCAAACATTCCAAGAACACCTCTACTTAAACTATTCCAAAAAATTCAAGAAGAGGGAAGACTCCCAAGCTCATTTTATGAGGCCAGTATTATCCCAATTCCACACCCAGTTAGATACTACAGAGAAAGAAATCCACATGCCAATATTCCTAAAGAACATAGATATTAAAATCCTCAAAATACTAGTAAACCGAATATAGCAATTCATCATCAAAAGATCATACACCATGATCAAGTGGGATTTATTCAGGAATGCAAGATTGGTACAACATTCACAAATCAACAAGTGTGATATACCGTATAAACAAAATGAAGGAAGAAAACCACATGCAGAAAAAGCATTTGATAAAATCCAGCACCCATTTATGATAAAAACTCTCAGCAAAGGGGGAATAGAGAGAACGTAACTCAACATAATAAATGCCATGTATGACAAACCCAGTGCCAGAATCATACTCAGTGGGCAAAATTCACAAATGTTTCCCTTAAGATCGTGAGTAACACAGGGAAGTCTGCTTTCACCTCTCTTATTCAGCATAGTACTGGAAGTCCCAGCTAGAGCAATCAAACAAGAAGAAATAAAAGGCATCCAATTGGAAAGGAAGAAGTAAAACTGTATTTGCAGGTGACATGATCCTATACATAAACAACCCTAAAGATTCCACCAAGAAACTACTAGAATCGATCAATGAAAGCAACATTTTCTTCTTCTTTTTAAATTTATTTATTTTTAGACAGAGGGGAAGGGAGAGAGAGAGAAGCAGAGAGACATTAATGTGTGGTTGCCTCTCATGTGCTCCCTACTGGGGATCTGGCCCACAACCCAAGCATGTGCCCTGACTGGGAATCGAACCGGCGACCCTTTGGTTCACAGCCAGTGCTCAATACAACGGCATTTTCATATGCCAATAATGAAGAATCAAGGAAACCATGAAAACAATACCTTTTACAATAGCTTCAAAAGGAAAAAATGCCTAGGAATAGATCTATCCAAGGATGTTAAATACCTATACTCAGAAAATTATAAGACACTTAAGAATTAAAGAAGATACAAATAAGTGGAAGCACATACCAAGTTCATGGATAGGAAAAATTAATTGAATCATTAAAATGTCATGCTACCCAAAGCAATCTATAGATTCAACGCAATTCCTATCAGGATACCAATGACATATTTGACAGAACTAGAATAAATATTCCAAAAATTTATATGGAACCACAAAAGCCCCAAACAGCAACAGTGATCTTGAGAAAGAAGAACAAAGTTGGAAGAATCACACTACCTAGTATCAAACTAAACTATAAAGCCACAGTTTATCAAAACAGCATGGTAATGGCATAAAATCAGACATACAGATCAATGAACAGAGTGCCCAAAAATAAACCTACACCTTTACAGTCAATTAATTTTAACAGGAAAAGTAAGCACATACAGTGGGCTAAAGAGAGTTTATTTGATAAATGGTATTGGGAGAACTAGACAGATGTGTGCAGAAAAATAAAACTATACCACCTTCTTATGCCACACACAAGAATAAACTCAAAATGAATTATTAAAAACTTAAAACATGCCCTGGCTGGTGTAGCTCAGTGGATTGAGCATGGGCTGTGAACCAAAGCATTGGAGGTTCAATTCTTAGTCAGGGCACATACCTGGGTTGCAGGCGATGGCCCCCAGCAACCGCACATTGATATTTCTCTCTCTCTCTCTCTCCCCCTCTCCCCCTTCCCTCTCTAAAAAGTACATAAATAAAATCTTAAAAAAAAAAAAAATTAAAACATTAGACCTGAAACCAGAAAAGTACTAGAAGAAAACGTAGGCAGTAAAATCCCAGACACTGTTCATAGCAGTATCATTTCTGATACATATCCCCAGGAAATGGAAACAAAGGAAAAAATAAACAAATGGTACCATATCAATCTAAAAAGTTTTTGCACAGCAAAGGAAGCCATCAACAAAATATAAAGATAACCCACAGAAGGGAGAACATATTTGCTGATATATCTGATAAGGGGTTAATATCCAAAATTCATGAAGAACTTATAAAACAACACCAAGGAAACAAAGAATCAAATTAAAAAAATGGACAAAGGATGCAAATAGACACTTCTCCAAAGAGGACACACATATGGCCAAGAGATATACAAGGCAGGACACCCCCCCCCCCGCCCCCGCCAAAAAAACCCCTGGAATCTATGAAGTTATTTATTCTTACATGTTTAAACTCTGGTCACCTTCAAAGTACTCTCTTCATTTGATGTAATACATCTATTGAGATGTTTTTTTCCCCACTGCTCAAAACAATTTTTGAACTTGTTTTTGATTTTGATGCCTTTTAGTGTTCTACTATTTTTTGTTTCATCTCTTCCACATCAACAACATTTTTCTTTGAGGACTTTTTTCATCCAGGGAAACAAAATATTTGCTTGGGGTTAAACTGGATGAATAGGCAAGGTGGGGCACCAGGGTCATGCTGTTTTTGGCCAAAAGCTGCTAAGCACTAAGCACAGTATGGGCAGGTGCTCACTTAAATCAACCATCAAGAAATGGGCAAATGCACTGAAAGAACCTTTAAAAAAAAAATACTGAAGCCTAACCCAGCCTCTCACAACAATGCTACCTGGTACACTGATACAGGTGGGTTCCTAGAACACTCACCTAGCAGGAGAAGCCTATACTACAAGGAACCCACCCTCCAGAACATTATTCCAGGTTTTTTCTGGGACCCACCTCATATGAAAAGATGGTCAACATCACTAACCAGAGAAATGCAAATTAAAACAACAAGCTATCATCTCACACTTGTCAGAATGGCTACCTTCAATAAATCAACAAACAACAAGTGCTGGCCAGCATGTGGAGAAGGGGGAACCCTTTGTACTATTGGTGGGAATACAGATTGGTGCAGCCACTGTGGACACCACAGTATGGAGATACCTCAAATAATTAAAAACAGAACTGCTTTATGACCCAATGATCCCATCTCTGGGAATTTATCTGTAAAAACCCCAAACAATAAAAAATATAAAAGTACCCCCATGTTCACTGTAGCATTATTTACAATTACCACAGATGTGTAAGCTGCCCAAGTGTCCATTAGTAGATGAGTGGATAAAACAACTAAGGTAGACATACACAATGGAATACTGTTCGGCCATAAAACAGAATAAAATTGTACCCTTTGCAACAGCAATGATGGACCTAGAGAACATTATGCTAAGTGAAAAGGGACAATCAGAAAAAGACAAAAACCATGATTTCATTCATGTGGAATTTAATGAACACACTGAACTAACCAGCAAAATGGAGACAGACACAGACAGAGAACAGGCTGACAGCTCTGTGGAGGGGATTAAAATGTGAAGGGACAGAGAAAATAGGAAAAAGGACTCATGGACCTGGACAACAGAGTGGTAATTGCGGGGCAGGGGTGTATAAGGCAAATAAATGGTAATGAGAAAAAATACAATTAAAGAAAACTCATGCAAAAAGAAGTACTTTCAGCACAAGCAATGAAAGAAAATATAAACTGGACATGATTTCAAAATCATATCAAAACTTACACTTTGAAGGATACCATCAAGAAATTGAAAAGATAACCCAGAGAATGGCAGAAAATGTTTGAAAATCATGTATATGATAAAGGTGTAGTATTTAGAATATATAAAGAACTTTAACAATGTAATAATAAAGAAAATAACACAATTGAAAATAAAGGACTAGAACAGACATTTCTCCAAAGAAGACATACAATTGTCCATAAGAATATAAAAAGATTCTCAACATCATTAGTCATCAGGATAATGTAAATCGAAAGCATGAGAAACCATCTGACACTAAGTAGGATGGCCGCAACGAAAACGACAGATAAGTATTTATGAGGACATAACTTGAACCTTCATACACGGCTGGTGAAAACATAAAATGATAGAGCCAATCACTTCGGAAAAATAGCCTGGCAGTTTCTCAAAATATGACCTGCAATTTGACTTCTGGCTATTTATTACCCAAGAGAAATAAAAACATATGTCCACACAAAAATGTGTACACAAATGTTCATAGCACCATTGTTAAAGTAGTAAAAATATGAAAATAATACAAAGGCCCATCAACTGAAAAACGAATAAATAAAATGTGGTTTATCAATACAATGAAATATTACTTGGCAATAAAAGGGAACGGAAGTACTGGGACATGTGCCACAGTATGATGAACTTTGAAAATATGCTAAGTAAAAAAAAGCTACTCAAAAAGGACCAAATGTTTTTTTTTTTTTTAAGATTTTTTTAAAATTTATTTATCTTTAGAGAGGGAAGGGAGGGAGAAAGAGAGAGAGAGAAACATCAATGTGCAGTTGCTGGGGGCCATGGCCTGCAACCCAGGCATGTGTCCTGACTGGGAATCGAACCTGCGACACTAGGACCAAATGTTTTATCACTCCATTTATATGCAATGTCCAGAGTTAGCAAATCCATAAAGGAGACAAAAAATGGATTAGGTGTATCTTAGGGCTGGGAAGTCTCAGAGAAAATGGAGAGTAATTGCTAGTAAGGTTTCTTTTTAGAGTGATGAAAATGTTGTAGAAGTCTGAATATAAGGGAAAAAACCACTGAATTGTGCTTTATATGGGCCAATTTTATGGTATATAAATTGTATCTCAATTTGCACATGTACATGAAAGAAATACCTTCAGAAGTATTTCAGCTAAAGATCCAATCATATGCAGGGCTCCATCTTTTTTTCGAGGATCAGCATTTGGTTCTGTAAGAATCTGGTAGCAAAATCCCATAGTCTTCTGCAGTACCTAAATTAAAAAGAGAAAAGTACCACTTTATTGGATAAACCAAAATCCTTAAAAAAAATTAATGACAAAATGACTTACAGTTAACATTAAAAACTGTGTATCTGGCCCTGGCGGGTGTAACTCAATGGATTGAGCACGGGCTGCGAACCAGACATCGCAGGTTCGATTCCCAGTCAGGGCACATGCCTAGGTTGCAGGCCATGTCCCCCAGCAACCGCACATTGATGTTTCTCTCTCTCTCTCTTTCCCCCTACCTTCCCTCTCTAAAAAATAAATAAATAAAATCTTAAAAAAAAAAGTGGTATTTAAAATAAAAAAAAACTGTGTATCTGAACCAATTTTAAATGTTAGAGCAAAGTATTCCACATTAAACAACCTACCTCTTTCCTCTTACTACAGGCTGTGAATAAAAGTGTCTGGGCAGCAGTTGTAGGAGAAATGAAATCTTCAAACACATCTAGAGAATAAATTTAAAATTAATAGAGAAAAGTTAATTTCTTCAATAATCACTGCTATAAAATGTATAAATAATGCTGTTATTAAAACAAAACAAAACACCTTAGCCCTTGTTAGTGTGGCTCAGTGGGTTGAGTGCCGACCTGAACACTAAAAGGTTGCAGGCCAGGTCCCCACAGTTGGGGGAGTGTGAGAGGCAACTGATTCATGTTTCTCTCTGAGATGTTTCCGTCTCTCTCTCACCCCTTTCCTCTCTCTTTAAAAAACAAACAAACAAACAAACTCAAACAAAAAAATAAACAAACAAGAAAACCCCACAAACCTTAAAAGTTTATAAATTTCCACACAAGGCGAATATGAAAATATACCAAATTACCCATATAATTTTGTAAAAGCCTTATCCTATGTCTTTTCTGTACAGGTTAAATGTTAATCCATTAATTTCTCCTAATGATTATTTTCTTTCATATAAAACACTACAACTGAGAATTTTCACAATAGGGTCACAAAAGTACAAACTACTAAAAGTACATTGAAATTCTTTGATTGCAACTTCATGAGAGATTTTGAAGCACTCAATTCTTTTAAGCCATGCCCTGATCCCTAACTCTCAGAAATTGATGTTATTGTGTGTTAAGCCAATAAGAAAATATAAAAATACATTAAGACTTTGCTAGGAAGAGGGACAAATACTCAGTATCAACCCATTACAATTCTTTAGTTCCAGGGAGAGACTCCATGTGACTCCAGCTTTCAGTATTCATCTTCTCAATTCCCACATTATAATGACTAACACAAGATTCAAAAATATAGTTTAGACACTTAGTGTTAAGGTATAATCTTTAATTTCTAACAGTTTTGAAATGAAGCACATCTAAAAACTTAGTAACACTACTGAATCTGTGTCTGCTAAAAATTATCAAATGCTATAATTAATGAATTGTCCTCCACTGAAATATCTAAAGCAGTGATTTGCAACTGGTGTGCTGCAGAAATTTTTTAAAACATGCAATACCTGACTATTTAGTCAGGAGCATTGACCTCTTTTCCCTTAGATTGTCAAATTAAAAAAATGACAGATAGCAAGCACAACAGCTGTCTGGTGTGAATGAATTAAAATTATATCTATGTTTTTGTCGGACTGGCAAAGAACATTCTTTGGTGTGCTGCACAATTTTAGTGATTAGTTTATGTGTGCTGTGATATGAAAAGGGTTGAAAATCGCTGGTCTAAACAATGAACAATTTACACTGAAACACAAGATTATTTTTTTGATCCGCATCTAAGGTATTTTTTTCATTGCTTTTTTAGAGAGGAAGGGCAAGGGCAGGGATTGGACCTGCATCCTTACTGTGTATGGAATGCTCTGACCAATGAAGCCACAATGGCTAGGGCGACAAAAATTTCTGAGTACAAAAGGTAAAAGACTTTGATACCCCCTAGGTATACTATATACGAACTTAACTGACATTTTATTTCTAAACAAGTGAAAATCCCTTACCAAACTTCATGCGTATATATTCATAAGGGTCTTCTTGCCAAAGTTCTTCATCGGCATCTGTATAGCACATCAATGGAAAAATAACATCTTGGATAATGCCCTGAAATTTAAAAGTTAAGAAGGTAATAACCTTAAGTCAGTCTTAAGATTTAAACCTTCAAATTTCTGTTAAGTGATAAAACAAAAGTAACTACATAATCTATAATACATATTTTTTACAGCTTAATATCAAACTTTTTACATTTTCAGATCAACTATCAATGTACCTAACTCTTCGCTCTATGCAACATTATAAAATAAAATACGTGTACGTAGGTAGTAATCTGAGAAAATATCACATGAAAGTTTAGTCCAACAAGTTCTACAGTTGTAAATAAAGCAAAAAAATCACTCATAAAAATAATGCATAAGCCAATTATCCTCAAAAACAATCTGGTAAAACAGCCCTGTGCCTACTCCAAATCACATGACTAAAATTTTAAGTAATCATAGTCCAACAGTAAGAACAGTTTAGGTGAAAAGGTAATCTGAATATTCACAAAATAGCTTTTATAAGTTCATGAGGGGTGTTTTCCCTCGTTTTTCTACTCTATTCTCAAAACAATTACCACAACTACACTAAGCAATATAAGAAAAAAAATTCATTTTTAAACCTTTATGGTATTTAATGTTATTTCCAAGAAAAACATTTCAGATAGAAAATTATTACTTGTATATGAGGCTTCAGGTTCTTCCAGGTGAGCGCATGAGAAACTCCTTGATTAATATAATTTAATGTCTGTTGTAAAACTCGAGGAGCCATGTATTGCTTCTCCTTGTACTGATATAACACCTTCAATAAAACCTTTGGGAAAAAAATGTGATCAAAAACCAAACAGAAATTAATGACTTGCAAGGCAGCAAAAACATATATCACTTATCTTAATATTCAGGTCATCATCCTTCTCAGAATTAATTTTAAAAATTATATACTGCAGAACTACATTTATTCTCAAGGAAAGCACTTAAATCAACAAACTGAAATAATACTATATCAAAGGACGTAGTTTGATTAAATATAAAAAGAAGGGTAACTCATATGCTACTTATTAAACATAACACAATATTCTGAGACATCCCTATAATTGTTAAACTCACTTTCTAGGTAAACATTACCCAAACATTTACCTACATACCCTATTTAATGTCTGGCAAGAGCTTTGATCCTACTTCATACTTCAAGAACAACCAATATCAAAAAACAGGGTGACTGATCCCTCAAAGGGTCTGTGAGGGCAACACTATTTTCACAATAATGCTGCCATTATTTGCCCTTTTTACTGTGTTTAACATTTGCATGAATGATACAAAAGAGTAGTAAAACTTTTTGTATCTAACATGAATGGGGTGGCACTGAAGTGAATCAGCAGTCATATTCTGTACGGTCACATAGTTATAGAACAAGCATTCTTTACAAACATCCTTATAAAAAAGTGAGAAAAAAAAAGAATGTCTTCAATGAACCAGAAATATTATAAATATTATCAAATGGGAAAAATATAAATAGCACTTCTTTTATATACCGAAGAACAATTATTAGAAGAAGAGCTGAAATAGTAGCTTGTTCCATCAAACACTATCATATACTTGAAAGAAAAACTGATAGACCAATTATGGTTATTTAGATTTGTATATATGGAATTTTTTTTCTCAAAAATGAATAAAATCAGCCTGCCACTTCAAAAAAATATCCAACAATATGTTACTTGTGTTAAAATCTGAGCTTTCGCCCTGGCTGGTGTAGCTCAGTGGATTGAGCGCGGGCTGCGAACCAGGCATCGCAGGTTCGATTCCCAGTCAGGGCACATGCCTAGGTTGCAGGCCATGTCTCCCAGCAACTGCACATTGATGTTTTTCTCTCTCTCTCTCTCTCTCCCTTCCCTCTCTAAAAAATAAATAAAATCTTAAAAAAAAAATTGACTTTTAAAAAAAAATCTGAGCTTTCAAGCAAAAATTATTTGAAAATATTTCTGATGAGATTGGTGTTGGTATTAACAATTTAAATTACAAAATGAAATGTATTAACATTAAGAAAATCTGCATTAATTCAATGAATCGACATCCTCTAAATGTCCAGTGAAGAATGTTACAAAATCATGTATGGATGAAAGAGCCATCTAAGTGCTATACAGACCAATGTGTGTTACTATAATGGAACACAAAATGTTCATTCTATGTTGCAATTAACCTTTAAGAAATTACATTGTTCAATTTTGGTGTAATATTAAAGAATTTCCAAAACTATGTGAAAAGTCTATTGAAACATTCTTTCATTTCCCAACTTATCTCTAAGGCCAAACTGTCTTTATGTCCACCAAAAACAAATTAAAGCAGACTGAATACAGATACAGATGAGTATACAGATGACTTTTATGAAGCCAGACATTAAAGACAATAATAAAAATGTATTAACAATACCATTTCCTCTCACTAAAAATTTTTCATTTTGGAAAATAATTATTTTTAACAGAAAACATCATCTATATTAATATGCAACAAGTTTATTATTTAATTTCTAATAAAATGAGCAAGACAGAAATTAACCTAATAATACTATGTTTCTACTTAGAAAAATTATCAGACTTACATGCTGCACACCAACAGCAAATGCCTTCAGAAAGACTTCAGCAAATTCGTTATACTCCTTGGAAACATTGCCAGGGCTTCCATATCTAAAAGAACATTAAAATGCCCATTGTTTCTTTATAATGTTTTATATCAGCACTTATAAACAAAGTCTGAAAAAATTAACTTAAATCATCATATATCTGGGAGCTTACCTTTCAAAAAGCCTCGCTAAAATATGTAAAGCCCACTTCTTACACTTCCACCATGGTAACTCAGGTCTATCATCTTCTTCAACTTGAAGTGTTTCCTTATTTAAAGAGACATTTATTTAATGACAGATAATAAAAAATGATATAATGTAGGAGAAACAGTATGAGATGAGAACAGATTCCCAAAAACATGAATCCTCCTCCTATAGTGGCCTTTCATAATAAAAAGCTAGATTTGAAAAAGTCCTAACCCTTATTTAAATATAAGAGGCACTTCCAGTGCTTTAGCTACTTGTTCATGAAGGATATACTTTTTAAAATTCTTTTCAAGCTTAAACCAAAACATTTTACTCAAGTCCCACATAATATAAAATCAAGGCAATGGCAAGTAGTTTAATCAAAACCAGTATAGTTCAAATCAAAAGGTTGTGAGAAACTCCATTTCAGAAATATTAGTATAAATAAAGATACATGTATGAGAATATTCATTTGCAAAACTATTTGTAATAGTGAAAAACTGCCAAGAACTTTTCATTAATAAGGGGATGTTTAATTATGGAACTTCCATAAAAGATGAATAGATTAGGTCACTATATTTACCTAAGACATCCATGACACATTTTTAAGTTGTAGCAATTAAAACTCCCATACACTGTCAGTGACATCAATGGAACAACTACATTAGAAATCATATACCTATGCTATGATCCAATTCCATTCTTTGGTTTTCAACTCAAGAAAAATGACAATATATATGATTACAGAGACTTATGTAAGAACATTCATAGTAGTTTTATCTAATACCAAAATTCTGACCACCCACATCCACCAACTTATATATCCAACTTTTATATAAACAGTAGTGTATTCACATAATGGGATACTACTTAGCAATAACTACCACAACACAACTTAATATATCTGATAAATATATTAAGCAAAAGAAGGTAGATACAAAAAAACATACTTTTACATTAAGCTCTAGAACAGACAAAACTAATCTATGATGCTGGAAATGAGAATGGTGATGGTAGGGATAACTAGAACAAGCCATGAGTAACCATGCTAGGTGATTTATGTAGGTACAGTTGACTGTCATAACTTGTTGAACTATTTTCTTATAATATATGCATGTTTATGATAATAAATTATACCAAAATGGTTCAGAATATAAAAATGTATATACATTTTATAGTTGTATTAAGTGTATACAGAAAAATACACATCAAACTACAATAGCTTCCTATGAAGCAAGGGAAATGTCTTATTTATTTATTAAAGTAAAAATTTGTAGCTTATTGCTACAAAACAAGTTTCTTCTTCTTTTTTAACTTACACCACTAAGAAAATTGTGTTGGATAAATCGCGTAACTTTTCCATGTCTGTGTAAAATAAATTCAGCAGGATTTTTTTTTTTTGAAGATTAGAAAAGTATGACAGTAAAAGCACTAAAACACATTAGGTAATTCAGGATTGTAAATTCCCTACCTCTCCAGAAAACTAATCAGTGATTTTCAACCTTTTTCATCTCATGGCACATATAAACCAATTACTTTTTTGCCAACCTGACAAAAATAGTTATAATTTTGATTCATTCACACTGGATGTCTATTGCTGCATTGGCAGCTGAAATTTTTTAATTTGACAATAAGGGAAAAGTAGCCAGTGTCCCTAACTAAATAGTCAAGTACTACATGTTTAACAAATTCTTACGGCACACCAGTTGAAAATCACTGAACTAGATTATGAAGAAAAACTAGTTATTTTTAAAATTGTGATTAATATTTTTTTAAAAAAGCATAGTTAGATAGTTCTATATGAACTGAAAATCACTGAATCAAGATACTTTAAACCTGGCTAGCGTAGCTCAGTGGATTGAGCGCAGGCTGTGAACCAAAGCATCACAGGTTTGATTCCCAGTCAGGACATATGCCTGGATTGCAGGCCATGGCCCCCACCAACTGCACATTGATGTTTCTCTCTCTCTCTCTCTTTCTCCCTCCCTTCCCACTCTAAAAATAAATAAATAAGATCTTGGAAAAAAAAAAAGATACTTTGAAAGGGTCAGTTTTATATTTTGTAAGTTAAATTTCTATAAAAGTATTTAGAAAAACAAGTAATAGAACTATAAAGTCTAATCAACTTAAGTTCTTTCTTGTTCACAGATGTCTTAAAAAATTATTAGGCTAAAAATCTAACTACAGACTTTTTAAAAAAATGTAATTTATATATAACATTGTATTAGTTTAAGGTATACAACACAATGATTTGGTATATGTATATATTGTGAAACGATTACCATAAGTAATCACTAGGAAGGTGGTTAAAAGGAGCAAATTCCCAGTTATGAGATAAATAAGTTCTGGGGGTGTAGTGTATAGCATGATGATTACAGTTAACAATATTGTATTATGTATTTGAAAGTCCTAAGAAAGTCGATTTTAAAAGTCTGCATAACAAAAAAAATTTATAACTATGAGAGGTAATACATGTTATGAGCTCTTAATTAAGAACTGAAAAGAAACAGAAGGATCAGGATGAAATTAACAGAGATATACTAGCATTTAAACATAGTATATGAAATAACACTTCACAAATTTTTAATTAGTATATGCACATATGTAAACAATGAAATGGTATCTATCTAGAAATATCTGTACCATGAATCACCAAAGTTTATAAAGATGTTACAGAAAATAGCAGTTAACATTCTCAAACGATTACACTAAATATTTATGTTTAGTAATATAAGAGATCACAGAGACTTACATTAGGTACATCCCTGTTCACAACAGTCTTCAAAATTTCTATCCAATCTGTCAGGTTCTGTTGGTTTATCAGCTCCAGTGGTAGTGTATACTAAATTAAAATCAAGTATTAATTTTTAAAATCCTTATGAAAGAAAATTATACTTTCTTTTATTCTACACAACACCTACAAAAAGTATTTCATTCAATCCACATTTCTTGTTTTTAGTACACAGGCAAATTTAGTTAGTTACCTGTACTGGAGAATTGTGGCAATGACAGTGGGCATCCTTGTCTTTTTCCCAAATTACTGGAAATATATCTTATTTTCACCATAAGGTATGATATTTACTGTGGATTTCTCATGAACATTTTCTAATCAAGTTAAGGAATTTCAATTCCAGGATTCTTAGAGTTTTATTTAAAGCAAGAAGGACATCCTCAAAGGTGGTTACAGGCTTTTCTTTTCAAATGAGTTAAATTACAGAAGATTTCTTACTGTTATCCATTCTTGCGTTCTTAGAATAAATCCTCTCTTTTGTTTTTTAGTGGTGGCATGGTGGTGGTGGTAAAATCCTCTCTCTTAATAGGTTCATAAAATCAATATCCTACTTAGGATTTTAGGACGTATTTTCACAAATGAGAAGAGGCTTTACTCGTATTTTTATACCAAGGTATGCTAGTCTCAAAAAAATTGTTGCAGAGATATTTTGTCCTATGCCCTAAAATAATTTACAGAAAGAAATTATTTTTAATCTAAAAGATAGAGGTTCTACCAGTGGGGGCAGGGGGGATAGAAATAGTACAGTATACCTGTGGTCTATCAAAGCACTTTAAAAAGAACTGCGTAAGAAGGGGCCAATTAAAGTGCCCTTAGGGTAAGAATTGGAGATATTAGATTATCTTTAAAGACTTAGCAAAGATATGCAAAATCCAACCAAACAAGGGAGTGAGCCAGTTATAGTTAGAGTGGAGGTAAAGTCATAGGTCTACTTAAATGAGATTTTAAAAGTAAGTAAATGCATGAATTGAACCAACGGTCCTGGTAGAGGAAATGAATCGTTCTATGGCTATACAGTACAAAAGAACCAAAATTTTAATCCTGATCAAAAACTCAAAGGTTTCTTAAGTAATTACATTCACTGAGAATACAGATACAACCATTTCCTTAGTGGATAACTTTTACTCCAAAGATTTAGAATATACAAAAGTGTTGACGCCCATTATCATGTGCCAGTCAAGCCCACGGTATTAGTGTTTTTGTGTAATGTAAGCTTAAGAATACGTTTTGTAATTATTGGGATAATCTATGTATATTTGGTATATCAGAGTACTTGTTAGATATAAACTATAATCAAGTAACTGATTTTTAGACTTGTGAATTCTTAAGGTGAAAGGTAAAAGAAAAATTTTATTAATTTTGTAAATAATGTTGGATGGTTTAAGATAATTTAAGATTGACCATTTATAATTTAAGATTTATTAGACTTGTTTGTATATTTGGGTAAGTATGCTTGGTTATACTTTTAACATACTTATAATTTTGGCAATTTATATTTGACTAACAAATCATCCACTTAATCTAGATACACTGGCTTTCTATACTAAAAAAAACTGCTTTATAAAAATTACCTGAACAAGAGCATAGAAGATCTTGAAAATCTGTTTCTGAATGAGAACAGACTGATCAGACTGATCAGGAAGAAGCTGAATAAAACGGTCCTTCAGCACTGGCAGGAAATGCTGCATTGCTGCTACCAATGGACTCCGCTCCTCTGGTTTCTTGTACCTTTGGGTAGGAATACAAACTAATTCTGTAAGAATTTACTTTCACTTCACAATTTTATTTATAGATGATTCATAACTTTACTTGTTTATTTATACAAATAAAAGCAAATAAAGAAAAACCTACTCTGCAACCAAAAGCAACTTTAGAAAAACTTCAAATAATAAAAGAACACATAAAATTTACTCAGCATTTACCATCAGGTCACAATCTTCAAGGCCCCATTAGTATCCTCTTTTCTATATATAGCTGAGGGAACAGAGGCACAGGCAAGGTAACTATCTTCCCCAACATACATGATCTAAATATGAACCTCAGCAGTCAAGATCCAGGATCTGCCCTCTTAACCACTTCATGATGTTATTTCTAATTCTGAAAACTGAATAACTGAAGAGCTACAATGATTTGGCTTTTAAACATTAGCAGCCGATAACTATAAAATCAATTATATTTTATCATTCTTAAGTAATCTACATTCAACGAATTAAGGCAGAGTAGCATCTATAAAGCAGAAAAATATTTATTTCTAAAAGCATTATAAACCAGAATTTTAATAACCCATCCAGCAATAAAACCCAACCTCAGCAGGCTATTTATGATCATCATTTATTCTGTTTGGAGTAAATATTCACATATTTTATAGCCAATATAATAATAATGTGTTTTATTATTGAATGCTGGTATAGATTTTTTAAAATTTTCTCCAAGATTTATTTATTTGAATGTTCCTTATTTTAGTTATAGAAATTACACATAAAATCCACATAGTAAATTTTAATTATTCAGTTCCCTGAAGCTCCCAGCTACCACTTTGAGAAAAACATCTTGTTTAAAAACTCAAAAAAAGGTAAAATTCTTTTTCCTTTGTCAATGTCAGATAACATTTACAAAAGATAAAAGATATGTTACACCTTTTTCAAATTAGGAGAGTATAATTATACTTGGTCCCCTTTTCCCCACTCTCTAAAAGAGCTAATCAGTTACCAAGACAAACAGGTGTGAAAAAGCAATTCTACTTTTAGCAAATCTTTATTTTACTATTTAAGTAGAAGCTTTGCGAAGACATTCTCACATATCATTGTGAAAATAGTCTATATAAGCAAGTACACTGCCTAACAAATAAGATATCAGAGAAGGACAGTGTAACACATATTAAGCCTAGATTTCATAACTTTATTTCTAAATTAGTAAAGGATACTGAAAATGTCAACAGTAAGAATAAGGCCTGGATAAAGCAACATGCATAATGCATTAGCAATGTTTTTCTTAGTTGACATTTCTTTTAAATAACAACAGTACAAAACCACTGCAGGTATGTAAATCAGCAAATAGGCAATTAACACTGTTGCACGCATGAAGAGCTTGTGCACTTGACTCATAGGTGAGGTATAGAGAGAAATCCAGTCTGGATTTATGGCCTTGCTACATACGCACATAAAAGACTGATAAGCTGTAACAGGTATATAATACAATCCCCAATACAGTAAATTGTTATCACTGCTGTGAAAATACCATAGTTTGGTAAATGGCAACTAATTTCTTGCCAATGTCTCTGAGCTTCAGAATTGCCAAACACAGGGAGTTTTCCAGAATCTGAATAAGAACCAAGAGAAACTGTTCACTGTACTGTTAGTCCTATTAAGACCACAGTTGTCATCAAAGCACCATTTCTCAATATTTATTCAAATTCAAGGAGGAAAAAAATGGGACCAGTGCCAGGACACTTTCAACATACAGTCACTTCACTTCTTTTCTTGATCAGAGAATGTTGCCAGTTCTTTGGAATTAGGAGTCTGGCAGGGTTTTAAATGATGTTTCATTTCCAAACAGTTAAATATTGATTTAAAAAAAAATGTCTATGAAGAAGTAGCAATATTTTCAACTTAAGATAAGTTTAACAATGGGTTTATCTGGATGTAAACTCATCCTACAGGAAGAGTCCTAATTTGCTTGAATGGTGATCTTCAAGTGTGAAATGGGGGGATACCTAGTTTTACTGAGTCCTTAATGGTTAAAAATATTATCTGAGACTCTTCTCATACAGTAAAAAGGGTTCTTTATTAACTTTTCCGTCCTGCCACCCACCCCTCGATGAGCTTCACACCTGCAGCGGGTTCCAAAAAAGGGCCTGCGCACTCGCCCCATGGCACAGTGCCCCTCCGGCTTTCCATCTTTGCTTGTTGCTGGTACAGATTTCAATAGCAACACTGCATAATATGTATAACATGAACCTTACTTCCTTCCTAAAATCCAAAAAATCTTGAATTCTGAATCACATTTTGCTCCACGATTATGGCTAACGAATTGCTAACCTGAGACATTTTCACTTATGGATCCCTTAGCATCTTAGCTAGATTGTTGAAAGGTCTGTTGCTTTATTTCAAAAGAGAAATTAAATAATCAAATTTTTAGTATAGAACTATGAAAAAGTAACTTCAGCTTCCATTATTAAGGAGTCAGTAGGCATAATAGCTTTGCAAAATACAAAGTAGTGTTTAAGAAGTCATTCTAGTATTTTTTTTTAAGATTTTATTTTATTTTTAGAGAGAGGGAGCGAAACATCAATGCGCGATTGCCTCTCACACGCCCCCTACTGGGGGCCTGAACTGCAACCCAGCCATGTGCCCTGACTGGGAATCAAACCAGCAATCCTTTAGTTTACAGTCCCACACTCACTCCACTGAGCTATACCAGCAAGGGCAAGAAGTCATCATTCTAAAAAGCATAGCTTTTCTTTTTAGATTGGATTATCTAAAAGGCATTAAGTTGGTTCTCTTTTTACCAGAATCCAGGTTTATCTACTGGTAGATGTTCTGAACAGTAAAAATGTACATAAGAATTGCATATCTGCCCTGGCTGGGCCACTGACCCACAACTGAAAGGTTGTAGTTTGTTTCCCAAGTCAGGGCACATGCCCAGGCTGCAGGTTCATCCCTGGTCTGGTCCAGGCAAATACAATCCTGGGTCCAGGCACCTACTAGAGGCAACCAATCCATGCTTCCCTCTCACATAGATGTTTCTCTCCCTTCCTCTCTCAGAAAAAGAGAAAACAAGAGAAGAAGAAAAAAGAAAGAAAACGAAAATGGGAAAAAAAAAAGTCCTTGGTGAGAATTTAAAAAAAGAGAATTAAATATCTGAGTACGTTTTTAAAAAGCTCTATTCTTTTTTGCTATTGAGTGAAACGAGAACCAAAGTCAACTGCCAAGAATAAAAAACACCAAGAGAAATTTTCACACAAATAATGACTGAGACTATTAAATAAAACTGACAGATTATTTTAAATATTGTAATATACTGAGAAAATATACCTAGCACATACATTTTAAAAGGTTATTTGTACA
Organism: Tonatia bakeri; assembly: GCA_004024845.1. NCBI lineage: Eukaryota > Metazoa > Chordata > Mammalia > Chiroptera > Phyllostomidae > Tonatia > Tonatia bakeri. The sequence goes on from PVIA01006437.1 coordinate 27,236, forward strand.
TTTCTTTAAGTCGATAAAACAATAATTTATAAAACAAAGCCATGTGCACTCTCCAATCTGATTATACAAACTATAATAATTATTGACAATATTCTCTTTTAACAATAAAGGTGAGAACTATATTATGCACCCCTCTCCATTTATTCAACCCAAGTGATCACCCACACCAAGAGTCTGAATACCTACTTATGCTAGACATTCTCTCCCACTTCCCCCTCTACATTGAGTAGAGGACTAGAAGTTGGGTGGTACTAGTTGCTAATCTAAGATAATTGGTATAAAAGTAATTTACAGTAGGAAAGAAATTACTATTCCATAAGATTAAGTTCCTGAACTTGTGAAAATGTGTCATCAATAAAAGCCCCGCTACAAGGCTACAGCGTGTCAACCTGGTGAGTCATATTGATAGGAAATTCTTAAACACTAGACCATAACTTTCTGTTAAAAAAAAAAACTTCAATAATTCACCAGTATCTAAAAGATCACATCCAAATTTCCCATGACATTCAAAATCCTCTTTAGCATAGTCCCAATTTGAAAGTCCAAAATTACCCCCAAACCCTCAACAGAAATTATCCATACTATAGTAGTGTCCTCAATACCCACTAAAGACAGTCTCATTTCCACCTCTGTACCTTTCTTTTTGTTCACACTACTCCATTTGGTGTGACTTGCCTTCCTCTTCAAGTGCTCCTGCTGTGCTCCTTCAACTGACAAGTATTTCCTGAGGATCTATGCTCCTGAAGGCCACCACAACTTCCAATTTCTCCAAGAATTTTCTTAGAACTGCTTCAGTCCACACAGATCCCTTGTGAATACCTTGTGCTCCACAATAAAACAATGGCTGAAAATGAACTGGAATTCCAATATTGTAGCAGCCTCCTGTGTCTCCCATTTAAAAAATCCCTGTCAAACTCTCTCCTGCTAAGATTATAGGACAGAAGAGACTTGGACCTCCTCAATGACAATACAGCTTATTATTGTTATTCTCTCTCATTTTAGTCACTCACTTACCAGAACTACAACAACTGGCACTCTGACAGGGGTTGGAGCAACAGCTGGAACATTCCTTAGCAGGAAGATGGGTAGCTGGTGGGAACACAAGAAAACACCAGTACCAATGCTGTAAATGGTATATTTCTCTCCTGCTCAGAACAAATGCAGCAGTTCATCAGCAACTTTAAGATGGAATCCAAAAATGGTATCAGAGGCTAACTACAAGCACCATAATTACAAGGATCACAATGGCATCTGTGTGGCTGTTAGGACTGGGAATAAAGCCACCATTATGGTGTAAATGTTCCTCAACATTTCCTCATAATTTTCTAATGTCAAAACTTCATGTGCCTATCAATTTCATTACTTTCACCACACACACCAGAGAAAACCCCTTTGATATTTGACTTACTACTTTTAGCGCTATATACCTCAACTTCCAAGGTTATATATTTTTCTTATCCCTAAATCCAGATCTAAGATGATTTCTTGGTTTAAAATAATCTCTTACTCATACTAATATGAACTATAATTTGCTGAAATATGCAAACAATGAAACTATGGTGACTATGAATCCCTTAAAACACAATGATTAAAAATGGTCATGAAATTCAGACATTTTTCTTTTTCTTCTTTTTGACATTTTTCTTAAAAAAAAAAAAAAAAAAGATAGGTTCTTGTAAGTTATCAAGATCCCAAATTAAGATAAAAATACACAGAAAGCCAAAAGCAATAAAGAGCTCTAATGCTCAACGTAATTATGATCCCTCCACATTTAAAAAACAAAAACCAAAACCAAATGACTTCATCAGTCCATATTGAGAAGTTAGAGATAACTGATTTTTTTAATAGGGAAACATGATTTTGCTAATAAGAAAAAAAGACACAGATAGTTTATTAGTTGAATCAATAGAAGAGACTGCAGAATTAAAATAAGAATGCTATTTCAAAAAGAGAACACAATTAAAATCTAATTTTAATATATTAGGTTGGCCAAAAAGTCCACATGGTTTTTTTCCATAAGACACATTTTTCACTTTCACCAATAACTTTACTGATTTGGATATTCTGAATTATGTTGGCTATCTCCTACATGGTATAACATTTACTGTTCTCAATTAATATCTCAATGAGATTCCTATCAACTTCAATTGGTCTACCTAACAGTAGAGCATCGTCCAGCGAGAATTCTCCAGCATAAAACTTCACAAACCACTCTTAACATGTTCAATCAGTCACAGCACCTTCTCCACACATTACACAAAGGTTTTTGCATTTGTTGTTTTTACCTTTCTTGAAATAATAAAGCAAAATATGCTGAAAGTGTTATTTTCTTCCATCTTCTATATTTATTTATTTTTTTTAAAGATTTTATTTATTTATTTTTAGAGAGGGAAGGGAGGGAGAAAGAGAGAGAGAGAGAAACATCAATGTGCGGTTGCTGGGGGCCGTGGCCTGCAACCCAGGCATGTGCCCTGACTGGGAATCGAACCTGCGATGCTTTGGTTCGCAGCCCGCGCTCAATCCACTGAGCTACGCCAGCCAGGGTTCCATCTTCTATATTTAAACAGCTACACAAAAATTCACCAATTTTGATATTTTTTCTAAATGCACGCCGTCAAAATACAATCTCCGTCACAATACAATCTATCAAAATTGTTTCGAATGAAGTTAAAGACAAATAGGCACTACTAGAGCCACCTTATGGAAAAAAAATCAAATGAACTTTTTGGCCAACCCAATATACACCAAAAGTAATTTTAGATGTTCAATCGCATTTGCTTAAATTTTCCAAACTTTTCCCATTTCTCAAAATGCTATAAGAATCGAAAGAGACACTTACTCATAATTTTTCACAAGCTGATAAAGGCAAAGAAGAATTCCTAGCCAACAAGCACTGTTATCAGACTGAAGATAAAAGCCGATTTTGTCCACGATGGCAGTCCAGCGGCTTGGGTAATCATGTTTGATGATATGATGAATACATGTAGTAAGCTGTACCCTGAAAGTCAAAAATAAGCAATAAGGAGGAAGAAATGCTACCTCGGTGAAATTTTGCTAACTCAAAAACAAACAAACAAACAAACAAAAAACCCAAAAAGGCCACTTTAGACCAAAAATAAGTTACTGAGCAAAACTCTATGTTCCTACTATTTCAAAGAACAAAAGACTATAATATAAATTATATGACAACATTCTGTAGTTTTCTTTACCCTTTCATCTGAACACACTGTGTTTTACAAGTTTTACATGAAGTTTAAAAGTTTTTGGTTTTATAAATATATAATTTAATTACAGTACAAAAATGAAATAAACAAACAAAAAAACAGTTACAGCATTTAAGTTTTCTGTCATAAAAATGACAGGTTTGTATGTTCTGAAAAGACCCTCCTTTATGCCCTCCCCAAACCCCCACAAATTATATACCTGTAAAACGAACAAGTTTAAAAAATATATATGTAAATACCTGATGAGCTCAGGAGAATGGATAATGGCCTCTACAATATTTTCTCGAATACAATGTCGATCTTCTTCTGGAATAGTATAAGGGGATATATCCCGTGGTGCTGTCTCTCGATCTGGCCAATACTGCGTTACCATATTTTTCAAATAGATAACACCTGAAATATAATTTCAAAAGAGTATTTACTATGAAAGCACTGAGAAAATCCCTTAATAAATGTCCACACCTCCATTTCTCCACTTTTTTCTTTCAGAGCAATTGTAATGTGATCCTTAAAAAAAAAATGATTCTAGTATTATAAAAATTGATAATCAAACACGAATTTAATACTTACCTACAGCAGTCACCCACAAAGATTTTTAAACAGAGACTAAGATAACTTTGCAAATAAATACACTACACACTAAACTGATTAGACCTTTTATATCACATTTATTCTTAACACTTTTTATCCTATTTTTTATAGGAAAGTTAGATAACAATTTTTTCAAAAGATATTATGTATTTATTTTCAGAGAGGGGAGGGGGAGGAGAAAGAGAAGGAGAGAATCATCAATGTGTGGTTGCCTCTCATACACCCCTTACTGTGGACCTGGCCTGCAACACAGGCATGTGCCCTAGACTGGGAATGGAACAGTGACCCTTTGATTTGCAGGCCGGCACTCAATCCACTGAACCACACTAGCCAGGGCTTAACAAATACATTTTTCTAAATGAAGTCTCTAAAGACAAAACCAGCTATATACACCAACAGATTCTACAGTTAAAATCACTGTTACATAGTAAATGTTTGTGATCACCCCCAACTCCCAAAATTCAGAGTGCAATCCTAATCCCCAATGTGATGCTATTACAGCCTTTGGTACATTATTAGGGCTCTATCCTCATGAATGAGATTAAAGCCTTTATTATTAATAGAGACCCCAGAGAGCTTGCTCTCCCTCTTCCACTATCTCAGGTTCTATGAACCAGAAAGTGAGTCCTCATCAGACACCAAATCTGTCAATGCCTTAACCTTGGACTTCTCAGTCTGCAGAACTGTGAGAAATAAATTTGTTGTTTGTAAGTCACCCAGTCTATGGTATTCTGTTACAGCAGACCAACTAAGATACAAAGGTTATTTTTATCATAGAAAAAGTAGAGTATATCAAGATTCTCAGTCTATAAATCTCAGCATTTCAATCATACCACAATTACACTGCTTCAAATTCATGCTATTTCATGGAAGAATATGCTGTGTTCAAAATTACAGATTATTTTCTGTCAGCTATCAAACTGCTATAATGTACACTGGTGGTTAACTTAAACTAAACTAGATTGCTAACAATGCTTTTTATACAGTCCTCTCCCCCCAAATGAAGAGGGAGAGAGAGGGATTAAACAGGGAGAGGGAACCTCAATCACTAATGTACAGGAAAGGGAAATTATTCAAAATTAATTAATTCCTAAATTCTGCAAACACTGGCTCTTCTCTGATTAATGATTAATTCTTACTTAGAGTCTGGCACCTATTTAAATAAGGGTAACAAATACAACTCTATAATTTTTATATTCTACTTTGTTTTATCTTGGGAATTAAAATACCCCACCTCATAAACTACATCTACAATAAACAACATTGACTAAGTAATACTTCAGATTGATACTACTTATAGAATTTTGATTCTTTAGCTCCAAAACAGAACGAAGATCAAACTAAGACCTGACACAGCCTCCAAGTATTTCCTTCTTTGTAATGCACAGAGGAATGGGGAAAATATACTTATTTGTAAAATGTTGATTTGGTATTTTAGAAGTTGTTTGGTCCGACAAGTGAAAACTGCACTGCAACAATCTCACGATACTCCATCCAGAATGAACTCTACTACAAACACAGAATCTTTCAAACTCTAACAGGTGATACTACCATATGCCGTACACTACAAAGTACCATTCAAATATTATAAGGATGTAACTTCTAAATGATTATATTTTTTAAATGTTTGACAGTCCCATAGTTTGGTTGCTTCTGGTTCTGTAAGACTAAGAAAATATTTCCGAGTACAATTTAATTTTACTCTACAGATACCCTGGACTACCAGAAAGACGCATAGATGAACAAGTGGGTCGAAGAGCAAATTAAGCCTGAAATACTGGCCATAGGCAAAAATGACAAAACTGAAACTTCTACTTAGGGAAGATTACGAGAAAGCAGGGTTCTTTCGAAAAGATAATAATCCTAGGAAAAATAGGAGACAGCAAGAAAAGAGAAGAGCAAATATGAGATGGATGGACTCCATAAAAGCAGCCATATGCACAATTCTACATGAGCTGAGCAGGGCTGTTGAGGACAAGATATTTATGGACACCACTCGTACATAGGGTATCAAGGACTCAGAGCCACGTAACACACACAATACACATAATCAAGTCTCTAAAATTTGTTAAGGTCCCTCCAAAATGCCAAACGCTGAAAATCTTAATACAAATTTGAGATTCAAAGGCAGAGATTCTTTTTTTTAATTGTTTAAAGATTTTATTTATTTATTTTTAGAGAGAAGGGAAGGACAGGAGAAAGAGAGGGAGAGAAACATCAATGTGTGGTTGCCTCTCGTACATCCCCTACTGGAGACCTGGCCTGAACCCAAGCATGTGCCCTGACTGGGAACTAAACCGGCAACCCTACAGGTTCACAGGCCAACACTCAATTGACTGAGCCACACCAGCCAGGGCTCAAAGTCAAAGATTCTTATCTTAAAAATAACCAAATAGGAAAATATCAACTTCATTAATAAAAAAAGGAACAACAGTTAAAATGATCAATGCAATCTTTTCTATTTATTTAGAAATAAGATTTACTGCCAGAGTCCAGTTAAGTTACTATATTTTATAATTCAAAAAATGTTCCATTATTGTGCAACTTATATGCCAATTAAAAAAAAAAACACATAACAATTACATTATATTCATTCATTTATTTATTGAGTACCCTTAATGTGTCAGGCAATATTTTAGCCCCTGGGGATACAATTGTTAATAAAGCAGACCCGAGATTAAATTCTAACAATTAAGAAATAGTTCACTGGATATAGCACATTATGGTAATTACTTAGCCATTAAAATTTAATTTTTGCCATGACCAGTGTGACTCAACTGGGCATCGTCCTGCAAAGTGAAGGTTACTAGTTTGATTCCTGGTCAGGGTACACACCTGGGTTCTAGGTTCTGTCCCCAGTTGCAGCGAATATGAGAAGTGGCCAATTGATGTTTCTCTCCCTCTCTTTCCCCCTTCACCTCCCTCTTAAAATAAATAAAATCTTTAAAATACATATACATATATATATAACTTTTAAGACTTACCCTATGTAAAATAAAGGCAAATGCTCACTATACACTAAAGAAAGCAGGCCCTGGCTGGTGTAGCTCAGTGGATTGAGCGCGGGCTGCGAACCAGGCATCGCAGGTTCGATTCCCAGTCAGGGCACATGCCTAGGTTGCAGGCCACGGTCCCCAGCAACTGCACATTGATGTCTCTGTCTCTGTCTCTGTCTCTGTCTCTCTCTCCCCCTCCCTTCCCTCTCTAAAAATAAATAAATAAAATCTTAAAAAAAAAAAGAAAGCAGAAAAAGTTACCTGTTAAACAAAATTGGTATAAAAGAACAAAAGAACAAGAAATAGCATCAAAATTTTTTTTCTAGAATGATGACATTATTGGTACTTTATAGTTCCTGTAAAATTTATACATCTGCAAAGAAATTAGGTAATAAAACATAAAAATGTGAAATGCATTTTTTTGTAGGCTAACATAATATCAGTAGTGTGCCATATTTCCACAGGCTTTGATACTGAGGGAATTGCTCAATACCTCACTAAAATCTGAACTAAGAAATAACACTTTTTAAACTGTTGAAATAAACAATAAATGCAAGTGGCTGTTAAGGAACAACTGCATACTGCATACAGAGTCTTTAAAAAAAATTTTTTTATCCTATCCTGAGATCATGTTTTCATTGCCTTTAGAGAGAGAAGGAGAGAAGGGAGAGAGAGAGAGAAAAACATCAATGCAAGAGAGAAGCATCAATTGGTTGCCTCCTGCATGCATCTGGAGGGGGATAGTAAGCACCCAGACTGGGAATTGAACCCACAACCCTTCCACTAAGGGAAATGCTCCAAACAAGCCACACCGTCAAGGGCTAAACAAAGAATCTTTTAATAAACCCCATCAGTTTCTCTTTTAATTCAATGAAATACTACATTCCTTTAAACTCTGCCAAATATCAGGATACCTCTATTTGCAGTAAACACATGAGGGCAAACTGGTTTTCAGGAAGAAAATCACTGGAAGGCCACCCCAAGATACTTCTGTTATTCAGAATCTTTAAAAGAATAATATTCACATACATTCAAGAAAATAATTCAGGAAACTTGCCTGCTTGTCTCACAGGTAAATCCAGTTGTTCTGACATAGTAATCTGAAGCAGTGTCGAAACAAAATTCAGAGACTTGTGTGCCTACAAACAAAAACATACATTTTAAATTTCAGCAAATATATTCTCAGTACTTTATTCCACTGCTTGGCTGACACTAAAGCCTCTAAGTTGGTCCCAGCCTTATTTCCTATCACTCACCTACAATAACTCAAAAAAATTTAACATCCTAACTCCTACAACATTTTGGATGTTTGCATTTGCCTGCACTCTGCTGCACTTTCTGTTTATCCCAATTAGCATTCTTAACCTACACCAGCGGCAGCAGATCAAAAACAATATTCTCTGTGATACTGTTTTTCCAGTTCAGTAATAATTTCTCCACAGAAACATTAAATAGCTAGAAACAAACTAAATCAGTAAAAATTAACCTGGGGGTTTGCTTCAAAGGTGCTAATAATGTTTTATTTCTTAATATGGCTGTATTAGATAAGTATGCTCAGTTTGTAAAAATTAATCAACTGTACCCTATGGCCACTTTTCTGTATGGATGTTTTATTTCAAGAGAAAATTAAAAATCAATAACTCTGAACATTCAATAAAAGTAGGACATAAACTATATAGATAATTTAATAAATACATTGATAAGCACAGGCAGTGCAGCATACACAGAAAATAAAACAGACCAAAAACGCTGTTACCTCTGGCGTGGTGGGATTACAGAGGAGTAATTCTTTTTCTTTTTAAAAAAATTATTTTATTGTTGTTCCATGGAGTAATTCTTTATATACTTTCTATTTTCCAAAATTTATACTCTGACCCTGGGTCACTTCCATTAACACTACAAAAGGTACTTAGTGATTCCTAAATCTGTCATATTTGCTTCTCACATTTTCATTTTTAAACATTTTATTTATTTATTTTTAGAGAGAGAATGGAGGGAGAAGGAGAGGGAGAGAAACATTAATGCCACAAAGATTGGTTGCCTCATGCATCTGACCCAAGAAGACTGAACCTGCAACTCAGGCATGTACCCTGACCAGGAATCAAACCTGCAACCTTTTGCTTTGCAGAAGGATGCCTAACCAACTGAGCCACACCTGTCATAGTTGCTTCTAACATTTTTTAAAAGAACTGAACCTTCAAGTTAAATACCCTTCTTATATGTTTTCTCAGTATCACTCCTCCTCCAATTTAACCACCACCTGTTATGTCATCTCCTCCTTCCAGCCCATGTTTTGGTATTTTTCTGCACACATTTACATGAACAGTGACTTTTTTTTAGTTTCCTCTTTACAGCCTCCCCCTTCCCACAAACATTGTTTAAACATTCTCCAAAACAAAAATTTCCCTTTGGATATAAAAAACTTCTTCCACATTAGAAACTAGAGTGACACTTTATTCATTCAGTCACTCCTAAAATTATTCATGTAGGTGTTCTTGGTGCAAGACACCATGCCAGGAGCTGTGAATACAGGGTTGAACAAAACAAATAAGGCTCCATGACCTTGTGGAAACTTAAGAATTTAATGAAGGAAAACAAGATAAACAGCTAATTGCAATAAAGTATAATGAAGAAGTAAAGGATACAATGGAAGAATCAAAAGAATCTCCTAAAATTTAATATAATCTAGAATACCCCTAAAAGGAGAGTCTCTTAAATTTAAGACCTGAACAGGAGTAATTAAGTGGATAAAGGGGAGGTACTGGTCCTTTCCAGTGTTCTAAATAGATATGAACATTTAACCACACTGTTAGTTTCCTGAAACACAATTCCATCTACACAATTCATACCTCACTTTTCCTGGTCCTTTCTCAGGCTCCTTTGCTGGTTTCTCATCCTATTTTATCTATGAATGCTAGACAGAACCTGGTGCCAGGACTCAACTCATAGGGGTCTTTTCCATTCCCCAGTTGATTTTATCCAACCTGTCTTTAAACAAAAAGTCAAATATATTCCAAATCATTCTAACAGATCTATTTGACATCTCTACCTTCATGACCCCAACTCCTCACTTATGTTCAATGCATCTTTCTCCCTAAAAGCTGTGGCTCTATTTCCTTGCACCACTTTATCACTATCCTCACAATTGTTCATGGCTGAAACCTGAATGTTATTTTTAATACTTTCCTCTTCAATACAAGCCCTGTCAATTCTATACCCAAAATGCTTATATAATTAATAAATCCACTATTCCCATCAACACCAACTTAATCTGGGCTTTACATCTGCCTTCCTATCAATTAGACTTTACAAGCCATGGGAGTAGGGACTATACTGTTTGTACACCCAGTTCCTCATATGATGCTTGGCATTTAAGATATTCAACAACAAAATGGAAAAGACAGTCAACAAATTTATTAAGTGAATAAGTGAATGAATCAACAAGAAATGCCTTGGAAGCAGTTATGATTACACAGGACATTACAGAGTGAAAAGGGGTATTTATACTTAAGGAGTAAACAGATTAGCCCACAGAGAATACTACTATCCATACTATGACTATGGCACTTTTTTAAAAAATTGACTTTAGAGAAACACTGATTTGTTGTTCCACTTATTTATGCATTCACTGATTGACTCTTGTATGTGCCCTGACCAGGAATGGAATCTGCAACCTTGGTATATGGGACAACACTCTAACGAACTGAGCGACCTGGCCAGGGTGACTATAGCACTTTTAGGCAAATTACATATTATAGAATATATCTTATCTCCTACATTGAATTACAAACTCCTAGAATGGACTGCTGGAAGCAGGCAGTCTTGGTTGTATATACAGGGTGTGGCAAACATAGGTTTATAGTTGTGAGTCTGCAAAACAGAGTTTATTCTTGTATTATTTATTAATTTTAGTATTACTTGCCATTATGAACTGTAAACCTACATTTGCCCCACCCCATATAGGTGATGCTACTTTCTACATTTTTAACTCTTGAGAAAATTGATTCAGCACATCTAAGTCTTAATTACAAAATTAGTATAACAAAATCTACTTCACAGGATGGCTGTAAGGAATAAATAACATGGAAAATATTTTAGCAAATATCAAGACATAATAAATGTTTCTATAATCATACATAGTAGAATCTCATCATTTTCAGAGAGTATGTACTAAAACCAGTAGGGCATAAACTAAATACTGCCAAATTAATCTTTGGTTCCTTAAATCACCCATAAAGCACAGCAAATGTGGTTTTGTATATAAGAGAGGAACTCCCAAAAAAACCAGAATTATCTTCTGGCAGGTGGGAGTTTTATAATACAGGCGGCCCCCCCACCCCCCCGCCAAGGTGAGTGTTCTAGGAACCCATCTTTATCAGTGAACTAGCTGGCATTTTTGTCAGAGGCTGCATTTGGCTTCAGTGAATTTTTTGAAGACTCTTTCAATCCATTTGGTCATTTCATGATGGGCGATTTAAAAGTGCACCTGTCCACACCAAGCACACCTGCCCACACCACACTGAGTGTGTTCAGCAGTTTTTGACTAAAAAACCAGCATGACCCCCATGCCCCACCCTCAATATGCACCAGCGACTTTGCTTCCCCAGATGAAAAAAAGTCCTCAAAGGGCAACATTTTGCCAATGTGAAAAAGGAGTGTGTGTGGGGGGGGCGGGGGGGGGGACACAGCAGAAGCACTGAAAGGCATCAAAATCAGTAAGTTCAAAAACTGTTTTCAGTAGGGGAAAAAACGTCGATAGGTGTATTGCATGCAATGGAAGGTGACCAAAGTTTAAACACGTAAGACTAAATACACGATATTTTATAAATAAATTCTGGTTGTTTGGGGTCCCCCCTCGCACAACACTTTCTTAAGATCATAATACTGCAGTTTGTTTTTTTTTCTTTCTGAGTTGAAAAAGACTGCTTTCTATGACTGGAACCCCAAATGAAGTCATCAGTTTATATTTAGGAGTCATGTTAAAACAACCACAACCACCATTTTTTATGACTGGAGAGCTATATGTGACTTAAAAGTGAACATATGCCACTCACTGTATCTTCCTACAGTACAACAAGTACTTCATAAATGTAACATTAACAAAGAACCTTTACTAATTTCTAACTTCTTAAGGTTTAAATACAAAAAGTTATTATACTGTGCCCCAGCCAGTGTGGCTCGGTTGGTTGGAGTGCCATCCTGTACACCAAAAGGTTGTGGGTTTGATCCCTGGTCAGGGCATGTATGGGAGGCAGCCAATTGATGTTTTTCTCTCACAATGATATTCTTTCTCTCAAATCAATACACATTTTTAACATTTCTAAAAAAATAAAACTGTTAAGAATAACTGAAGGAAACCAAGTTATCTGTTTTTATCATCTCAGTGGGGAAAACCTAACCATGACACCAAAAGGTCAAAGCCGTAAGAGTTTTAGTATCAAGTGGACTTTTATATGCTTCCCATCAGTGTAAACAATATAAAAAAGAAAACATCTGAGGAAGAGTTAATGACAAAAAAAAAGGCAAATTGCAAATATGTACAACTAAATTACAAAAGAGTTAGTACAAGTGGACAGGATAGTCTTACCTCGAAACAATATATGCACTACATCTAAGTGCTGGTGAGGATGTGGGGAAAAAGAAAATAGAACTTATACAGGGGTGGTAGATGTATAACATGGTACAACCATAAGGGAAAACTGGTTGTTTCTAACATGTACCTACTTTATAACCAAGCAATTTCACCCTTATATATCCAAGAGAAATAAAGTGTTTATGCTCACAATAATACCTGCCCAACGACAAGTGAATTTATTAACAAACTCTGGTACAATTCATACAATGAAATACTATATAATATCTTAAAAAAATAAAACCAACCTACAGAATCAAGCAATAAATACAGATTTCAAAAACATGTTGAGAAAGAAGCCAGACTACCTGGGTACATACCATGTGACTCCATTTTAGGTGCATGAAGTTCAAGGACAGGCAAATCTAATCTATAGTTAACAAAGTCATAATAATGCTAACCTGAAGGATGAAAGGTATTGAGAAGGGTCTCAAGGGAAAGTTGGTTGTAGGCTAATGGAAATGTTACATATACCTTGATGTGGATAGTGCTTATCTCATAAAAGTAGTTAGCTCGTATTTACTGAGCGATACATATTTTTCAGCTTTCTATTACATGTAAATCATCCCTCAATTTAAAAAAAAAAAGGGACTACTTTCGCCTGGACATTCATGGCATTATTATTCATAATAGCCCAAAAGTGGAAACAACTCACATGTTCAACTGATGGATAAGCAAAATGTGGTATACGCTTACATACAGTGGAATATTATTCAGTAATAAAAATGAAGTGTTGACTCATGCTACGACATGCATGAACCTTAAAATCATTATGCTATATGAAAGAAGCCAGTCACAAAAAACACCATGAGTTCACTTATGTGAAATGTCCAGAATAGGCAAATCTATATTAGACAGAAAATAGCCTAGGTGAGGGGGTATGGAGGAAGACAGGAAATGACAGCAAATATGTATGGGGGTCTTCTCTCTTTTTAAATTGATTTTTAGACAGAGGAAGGGAGAGGGAAGAGGTGGCGGGGGGAGAAAGAGAGGGAGGGAAAGAGGAAGGGACACCAATTTGTTCCACTTACTTTTGCATTCACTGGCTGATTCTTGTATGTGTGCCCTGATCCAGGAAGAACACTGCAGCCTTGGCATATTCAGGATGATGCTTTAACCAACTGAGCTACCTGGCCAGGGAGGGGAGTTTCTTTTGGGGGTGATGAAAATATTCTAAAGTTTGTGGTGATGACTGCGTAACTCTGAAATAATCCAAAAGTGCAACTCCGGTGTTACTTTCAGACAACTGAGCTAGACAGACTAAGGTTAAGAACAAAAGGATACTTCCATCAGTGAGACTAGCACAAGGAAACAAACTCAACCTGGGACATATATCTACTTGCGCCACACAAATTTCCATCCTGCTGAAATCCCTAATGTAGGAAACCTTCTGTTCACCCAAATAAGATAACAAATGGATTTAAAGTAACACTAAATATCAAACACGAGATTCTCAAGAAAATTGAGACAGAAAGTAGATTACCAATTGAGGCTGGGACAGAGGATTAACTGTAAACTGGAAGGAGTAATTACTGGGTTAATGAAAATGTTCCAAAACTAGACTGTGGTGATGGTTGTACCACTAGATAAATCTACTAAAATCACTGTTTTTCACTTAAAACAGGTGAATTTTATGCAATGTTAAATTAGACCTTAATAAAGTTTAAAAATGACAAAAAAAGACCATTATAAAACACAGATCAAGTATAAAACATATATTAAATGTTCAAATTACGACTAACCATTCTACTCATTGGCTGATCAACAAATTTTTGGAATTCCTGGGTATATCAAACTATCACATATTTAAAAGAATCTCTACCATACATTAACTATTATTATATTTATTATCACATATTAAATGATCTTTATAGTTTTATGGTAATTTAAAAATAAACAAGTAAAAATATCACTAGCATCAATCTTTAATGCAAAAACCCTTTAAAACTTGAGTAATTATGGTATTATTCCCAACAGTTTGGCAAACACTGATATAATCCTCAGAAGATGCTACAATAAATATTTTGAGTCAAAGTATAAATGTAACTTCTGAATGCTGGCACTAATTACAGGACCCAGAGCTATAGCAACAAATGGGTCAGGTCATTATATATCATTAAATAGAGCTAAAATGACCAATACTCAAGTTAAAGGCTGCTAAGCATAACACAAAAACCTTTCTAGACAATTTTTTACCTTGTCATTATTTGTCATCCACCCAGATAATCCAATAATTACCTCCAACACATCTAATTAAAATTCTCAAAGGCCCCAACTCCATCACCATCTCTTTTAACTCCACTCCACTTACCAGTACTTACAACATGCCAGACACTACAGAGATAAAACATGACTATAAAGATAGGTCGGGAAATAAATTCTAATTGGACTACCAGGTAAAATTTTGAGTTAGACCCTAAAGGACTTAAACCCACAGAAAGGAAGAGGATTCTTAAAAGTAAAAGAAGGTATGGGTTGTGCTAAAGAAATTATTAGGAGAATGAAGACAATAGTGAAAGACAAATGAATAGGCAAATTGTGACCACATCAACATCTAGTAAATGTGAACTTTTTTTGGAAAGTTTTTACATGATAATATCTGCACTGCAGGAAGATAAGGTCTTAAAGCAGTAAAAAGAATGTAATTCTAGGATACATGTCTATAAAACATTACAGGTAGGAATCTATTATTACAATATAGATAATAATAGACCTGTAAAACTTATACTCCACAGGCAGCTTCCCTTACTCCGCGCCAAATAAAGTCTGACTTTACAAAAGAAAAAATACATGAAAAACAAAATCTATCCACATAAACACTCCCCTGACCCTACAACCCCCTTAACCTATAATCTTCCTCACTCCCTTGCTAGCATTTCCATTCAGGTAACCCTGTAACCTGAAATTGCTTTCTCCAAGTTTGCCAATATTTTAAAAGCTTTCTCCCCAAAAAGTCATTTTACTTTAACCTCCCCTCATTTACAAATGTCAACAACCCTTTTTCTCCCTAATAACTTTTTACTTAATACCAAAATAATGCATGTTTACTAGTAGAAAATTTACAAAACGTATTTAAGGAAAAAGGAAACTACCATATTTTGCTGTGTATAATGCACTCCTGTGAATAGTGCACGCCAACGTTTTTGGCATAAACATTTAGGAAAAAAATGTTTCGTTTAATTATTTAATGCAATTATTTATTTATATTTAGATACTTGTCTTTTATATTATACAGGAATTTCAGCATTTATTTTTTTAACACATTATGGGTACAAGAAATTTTACATAACAAATAATTACAAGACACAAGGTATTTCAGGTACTACCCATGCATAATGCACATTCTTATTTTTCCCTCAAAAATTTAGGCAAAAAAAAGTGCTCATTATACACATCAAATAGGGTAAAATGCCCACAACCAACCTTCTTACTTGAAATTCCTTTCATTGGCTTTCCTTCATTTTCATGCACCATTCTCTAGTCTCCTTTTTCCTGTATTTCTCAAAGTCTCTAAAATGGACATGGCCCAAAGTGTAGCCCTTCAGTCGTCCACCACACACCCCTGGATTATACTCACTCTCAATTCGCCTTCAGAAAAAAAATTACTTTTCCAGTGATGCTTTTGTCTTAAACTTCAATTCCACATTCCTAATTGCCAGCTAGACATTTTCTCCTGGATGATTACCAGCACATCAAACCAGACTTAAAAACTTAAGTCATATTTTCTCCCGTATCAGTTTCACGTACAGGTTCACATATTCCAAGAGTAAGAAACCTCTTACACTTGAAGACATTACTGCACTTAAAGAGGTTACTTTTTATTTCTCTCCACTGGAAAGCAATCAGTTAGCTACTATACTTCCTTCAATTTGCTACTATACTTTAACACCATTAACAAGAGAGGCTTAAGGGCACTGCAACATCGGAGTTTACATAAAATGAATACAACCAGATAATTTCAAGAGTCCAGGAATTTCTAACCTTTCTGCTTTACTAAAGAATTTGATAAAAGCAAATACTTCATTTCACCCACGTGCAATATGGGGTTTAGTGAGGTTATGTCATCATAGTGATAGAATTAGGCAATGAGGCTATTCACTGTGTCCTCTTGCCTTTCATTAAATATGAGTAATACCTAAATGCTTTCCAACTATGGAGTTTTATAAAACTTTTAAATTATAATTTAGTTAGATCAACCGAAAATCCCACTTTATATCAAACTCATCATTAATGTGCCACTGACAGGAACAAATAAATAAAATGATATATATACATTTAATAATCTGAAAAACAAATTTGTTTTCTTACAAATATTAATATAGTGCTATCTTTCTTTTACATCTTTAACATGCTATGTCACTGAATAACCTTCTGTCTGGCAGTCAAGGTATACAGGGACTTTCCCTCTCCCAAATTAGAAACCAAATCTACTTAGCTATATACATTTTTTAAAATTCTCAACCAAGGATATTTTTTTATTATTGGTTTTAGAGAGAGGAAAAAAAAAATCTATGTCAGAGGAAAATATTGATTGGTTGCCTCCTGCACACACCCTAGCCAAGGATCCAACCACAACCTAGGTATGTGCCCTGACTGGGAATGAACCCCCAACCTAAAGGTGTACAGGGACAATGCTCCAACCAACCGAGTGACCCAGCCAGGGCAAAACTCATTACATTTTTGGTAGGACAGCAATATTCTTAATTAAGGAATGTTATCTGCTCACACTATATACTGTCTATATATAGTCTCATAAATATTTTGCTAATCTCTAGACATGACAAATTGTCCTATAAACATGCTGTCATTTTGCACTTTTCCAGACCTAAGATTTCCATTAATTAAACACTATGTAAGTCCTTTAATAAAATTAAATTAACCATTTATATGCCCTGGCTGGTGTAGCTCAGTGGATTGAGCGCGGGCTGCAAACCAAAGCATGGCAGGTTCGATTCCCAGTCGGGGCACATGCCTGGGGTTGAAGGCCACGGCGCCCAGCAACCGCACATTGATGCTTATCTCTCTCTTTCTGTCTCTGTCTCTCTCTCCCTCCTTCCCTTCCCTCTCTAAAAATAAATAAACAAAATCCTTAAAAAAAAATTGAAATCTCTTCCTTCTCAAAGGTGATTAAAAAAACACATTTATAAATAAAATATATAACTTAACAGTAGTAATACTAACCTCTGTGAAGATCCATTAAGTGACTCTGGGTAGTTTATGAACATTAATAAAATACCAGTAAACTACTGAAAGCTAAGTCCACTTATTTGTTCACATAAAGAATGTGAGAAAGCAGCATTTCTGCCTCCATAATCATTTTTAGCACATTAGGCTTAGGAACTGTGGGTTTAAAAGGCTCCTAGGTAAGCCTCCTAATTCCACATAGGGCATTTTTCCTGGATCCAAGTATAAGAAAAGGAATATTGATGCTAAGATTATATCTGCCTTAACCAAAGTCAAATTTAACAGTTTCCTCAACTAAAACTTACTGCTAGCTCTATTATAAACCTGACCACATGTAGTATGAGGGCTGTGTTGACTACGGAGCTCCAGAAAGGCAGAAATCATGAATTTCTTTTTATCTACAACTTAGCTCAGTGCTTAGTAGAAAGATATTGCCATAC
This sequence comes from Tonatia bakeri, assembly GCA_004024845.1. NCBI lineage: Eukaryota > Metazoa > Chordata > Mammalia > Chiroptera > Phyllostomidae > Tonatia > Tonatia bakeri. The sequence goes on from PVIA01006437.1 coordinate 45,303, forward strand.
ATAAACCAGACTGGAAATTGTCATTCAGAATAAAATACTTCAAAAAAATGTTTCCTAACATTACATTTAAAACTTCAGTTCAAATGCAAGCTACCTGACAACCAGGACTTTGTCTTACGTACAGTATTGGATCCCCAGAATCACAAATAGTACTGAATACATGATAGGCACTCAAATATTTTTTTAACAAAAACAATTATTTGTTGATATCTATTCTCAGCTAATACTCCATGATTTGAAAATATATATATTGATCTAGCCGTTGCTGGTGTGGGTCAGTGGACTGAGTGTCAGCCTGAGAACAGAAAGGTTGCCAGCCAGGTCCCCAGTATGGGACGCACCAGAAGCAACCACACGATGGTGTTTCTCTCCCTCTCTTTCTCCCTCCCTTCCCCTCTCTCTAAAAATAAAAAACAACAATAAGTAAAATCTCTTAAAAATAAAATAAAATAAAATAAAATAAAATAAAATAAAATAAAATAAAATAAAATAAAATAAAATAAAAATGTACTGATCTAAAGACTTAATTCCAACTGGAAATAATTTTTTAAAAAATCAGTGACCTTTTAGAGTAGAAGGGACAGCAATCACCTAGTTCAAATAAAGCTAAAATATAAGGAAGAATATACAAGATTAGGTGTTTTAAAAAAGAAAGGATGCATTTGAAGTTTACACGTTACCACAGAAGGTCAGAGTGGGAAAAGACAGCATTTAAGATGGGATTCACGAGATTTATGGACAGGGAAAAATTTTAGTTTTAGAGCTTAAAAGGAGAGGTGAGCAGCATGAATGAAGGTCTGTATATAGAAAGGCTTTTACTTAAGAACACTAGCAGTTAAAGCAGGAAGAGATCAGAGACTGTTGTCTATTAAAATAATATGCCAAAATTCAGAGATGTTTTACAATATCTACCTCATAAATGAAGAAATAAGTATTTCTGAGTATGTGTGTATATGTGTACATAAAGGAAAGGAGAGTCTTTGTATCCTCCAGAGCACATAGTCTCAGGAACATAATAAACAATGCTGAATGAATGAATATCGAATGTCACATTTTAAATTAACCTAAATAAAACACAATTTTTAAAAACTGCACTTCTATATATACAGAAGTCAATTAATCTCATAGAATTTAAATGACAAGTAACAGATCCCTGCAACAAAAATCTACTTTACAGAGTCAAAGATGGGTACTCTTAACATTTTTTACTATTATTAAAGTTCTCATTTCTCTTGCATTAGCTAATATTATTGAGAGCCTATAATGTGCCAGGCACTGTGCTTATAATTGTGTCAATTTTCATGTTACAGTAATACTATCTATTTAATGATTTCAGTGTCCAAAAAATACGTACTTGTGTTGTTTTGTCATTAGTGCTGATCATTTTTCTGATCATGTTCCACTGAGATGTACAACTACTTAGTTAATAGAGTAAGACAGGAAATAAAATGTATGGCATGTTGGATTGGTTAATCAACTTGCAGTTCAAATAGTCTGAAGAACTTGGTAGGTGCCAACGCTATCTGAAATTTTTTATAGGCCATCATCTCATTCAACCCACATAACACAATGACATACATACTATAACTACTTTCATTTTATACATGGGGGAAAAATACTTAGAAGTTAAATAACTTTCCTAAGATCCCCCAGCTAGCCAACAATTCTTCAGTTTAGGGTTTTTTTTTTTTAAAGTAAGGTGGTTTTCAACTTTACTTCCAATAATACTTTTACTTTTTAATGGCCTTCTCCAATTTTTGATATAAGTTTGTTAAAATTAGAATAGCAGTTCAAAAAAAATTTCATAACACACTACAGAGTAAGTCAGTGGGGAATACTAAGTATCTTGAAAATATCTGTCAAAAAAGTCCTTACTGTGGCCTTTAACAGTCTAATGACTTTCTTAATTTTATCTATATGTAATATAAAAATATATATAAGTACCCCCAAATCCTTGAGGTAGGGGTGGTATTATAACATATTAAAGTCTATGTTGTTATCTATTGTATCAAGAAGTCAGTAAAGCCAGTCACTGACAAATCAAGGATTGCAGTAATAAAAGACAAAAATTCCTTACCTCCCGAAACTCCAAAATTATATGTGGAGAAAAAGTAAAATATCTATGATAAATCAGTGTGTCAGAGAAAAACAAACAGGTGAAGAAAGATAAGGAGTGTGAAGTCTGGGAACTCATTAGTGACAAGGAGACAGTTGAATGGTGATAAAGAGAAGTGAAAGAACAAGTCTAGGAGATAAATGAGTAATAGAAACTCCAAGCAGATGGAATAGTGAAGTGCAATAACTTCAAGGCAGGGGCACTATTTTAAAAAACCTATTTGCACTATAATACTCTGAAAACATTTACAGTTTTTATAGTTAGCCAAAGAGATTCATTCAAATGTCATTTTTTCTTTTAACCAAATGAATCCAAGTATAGTTTTAGTTGAGACCTCATGGAATGATTGGTTCATCCTATCTTAACCAAGCAAGAAGACCCTGCCAGAAATCAAATACAACTTCCTCATTCTGACTAGTCAAGCTTCTTCAAGATTTATCTGGGATCTATCTCCTAAATCGAGGTTCTGCCACAGAAAATTAAGCAGAAGTATTCAAATGGAATCACTTCATTAAAAGGAAGATTAGAGCCCTGGCTGGGTCATTCAGTAGGTAAAGTATTTCCCCCATTCACCAAGGTTGTGGATTCCATCCCCTGTCAGGGCACATACAAGAATGAACCAATGGCCCTGGCTGCTGTGGTGCAGTGGATTGAGTGCCAGCCTGCAAACCAAAGGGTCCCAGGTTGGATTCATAGTTACAGCACATGCCTGGGTTGTGGTCCAGGAGGGTGTGCAAGAGGCAACCACACACTGATACTTCTCTCCCGCCCTTCCCCCCTGTCTAAAAGTAAATAAATAAAATCTTAAAAAAAAGAACTGATGAATGCATACATATGTGGAACAACAACAACAAAAAATCAATGTTTCTATTTCTAAAATCAATTAATAAAAATTTTAAATAAAGCTGAAGATCAAAGACAAGACTAGATATTCTAAGAGAAGTTATCTTAGAAAATTACTAAAAAATACAGGTGTAATAACTGAAAGCAATTTACAAGATATAAATACCTAACAATCACAGAAACACAGGCCAGACACCCAATTTTCTTTGACAGAATAGATAAGCAACGTTTGCTGTTCCACAGTATTCCAAAACCCTAACAGCAGCTTAGCACTTAAGTAAAAAATGCTTCGAATACTATTTTATTTATCTTCCAAAAACACTGTGAAATACTTATCCCAGGTCTCTTTTACAAGATGTTAGTGCAGAGAACTAGACATTCAATACCTACTTGAGGAGTAAGTATATTTCAAAATTGCAGGAAGTACTTATCCAACTTTTCTTTTTTCTTTTTAAGAGTTTATTTATTTATTTTTAGAGAGGGGGAAGAAGAGAGAAAGAGAGGGAAAGAAACATCAATGTGTGGTTGCCTTTATCTAACAAGCCCCCTACTGGGGACCTGGCCTACAACCCACGCATGTGCCTTGAATGGGAATCGAACTGACAACCCTTTGGTTCACAGGCTAGCACTCAATCCACTGAGCCACACCAGCCAGGGCTATTTATCCAATTTTTCTACAAGGGAAGCAACACTTTCTTTTAAATAATAATTTTAAAAATAATAATTATATGCAAGTATGTTTAGTTAAAATAATGTGTTATTAGAGCAAGGCCATGGCAGAAATACCTATGACTAAACTTTTAGAATGTGTAGGCTTACAACTACATTAATACTTCACAAAAAAAATAATGTTCATCTTAACTTATCACAAAACAAATCAAAACAAAGTGATCTGTAACTCCATAGTTTAGTAATGGTTCAAACTTGGAATTTGTTTCAACTAATTATTCTCCTAAGGCAACTGTGACCCTAAGAATTTGAACATCACTTTCGGTATGATCTAATGGTGGTTTCACTTACATGTAAAATAAACTTATTTTTAAAATAATTTTACACTTAACTTGTCTTAACTCTGTGGGTGGTATTCTTAAAATGTAAGTTCCTGCCCTGGCTGGTGTAGCTCAGTGGATTGAGCATGGGCTCCGAACCAGGCATCGCAGGTTCGATTCCCAGTCAGGGCACAAGCCTAGGTTGCAGGCCATGTCCCCCAGCAACCGCACATTGATGTTTCTCTCTCTCTCTCTCTCTCTCTCCCTCACTTCCCTCTCTAAAATAAATAAATAAAATCTTTAAAAAAATAGGAATAAAATAAAATTTCCTTAATTAAAAAAATATATATATATAAGTTCCTTAGGGGCAGGGATATCTAAAACTCCATTGTATACTGAAGATGTTCAATTAGGAATACTTCTGCTGCTTCTATTAAGTGTAGGTTTTCGTGTTTTTTAATTTTTCTTCTTTTGTTAAGTCAATGTCTTTAAGTGATTTACCTACCAACTAAGAAGTGTAAAAATAATTCAACTTCTACTTTACAAAGGGACTTCTTTTACTCAGTTAAAATAAACTTACACTGAACCTCACTAAAGCTGGCAATTCGGTAACACCGAAAAGACAATTAGCTGGCATAGGAAGTTACAGAGGTCTTTTTAAGAAGCTTTTAAAATACTAAAATATAAAAAACGAAGAATGAAATTATAGTATAACAAAATATCCACATAACTAGTCTGTTTTCCAAGGAGTGGTCCCCCAAAATATATGGGGGGGGGAACCCCCTCGGCGAGTTGACAGGAAGTTTGACACGTTTCAAGGCACTCTCCCTGTGGCCTAATTTTATGAATGGGGAAAACTCTGCATCAAAAGGTTAAGCGCCTTGCCCAAGGTCAGTCAGGGAATCGCGTCGCAGGTCTACCTAGGAGGGTGCACTTCACCTCACTCCAATACTTCGTCCTGCCTCCCCTGCGCCTGAGGTAGAGGGAATGACACTCCCGCACGACCCTCAGCTTGACAAAGAGGCGGGTGAAAGCCCTCCCCGGCAGGTCAGCCGGAGAGAAAGTTGTACAGGGCACGCAGCAGCCCAATGAAGCGGCAAGCTGACAGGCGCAGCTCCCAAAGGTACAGCCCCGCTCTCCCAGAGCCCCTCCGAACCCGGCGCCAGCACGGCTGCCCCCGGAAATGTCGGAAAAACCTCCCATTGAGTTTCGCCCCCTCCAGGGCGCGGGGAGCGAGCGGGCAATGAGCCAGAGGACGGACGGCCACCCGACCAACCATGTGTCCAGCTCGTCACGCCCGCCTCGCCTCAGCCGGTTCCTCGTGCCTCGACCGCAGCCAGAGGCCCAGCTCAGGACCCGACGCAAAGGCTGTCTGGGCCGCCGCCACCACCACGGTAGCAGCCTGAGGCACCCTGGCGTGGCACTCGCGGTCAGGTCCCCGCCCCACCTCTCCAGCTGGGGCCCTCGGCGACGCCGTCCGCGTCTCCAGCCAGGCCCAGAGGGCTCGGCCTGCCACAGTGCGCCCGCCCGCCCGCCGCCGCCGCCAGCCCGGCGTTCTTACTTCATTGAGCTGGCGCTCCGCGGCCTCACGCAGGGCTGGGTCCATGGTGCCCCGCAGGGCCTCGATAATGGTGTTGGGGTCCATCGCAGCGCGGACTCGCTAAAACCCAAGGCTCGGGTGCTTCTGAGCCAAAAACAGCGCCGCTCACTGCGCACATGGACTCGCCGCGCTCCGCAGCGGCAACCGGCGCGAAAGGAAAGGGAGCGCCAAAGGCCCGGATAGAACCTCTTCCCCTCGGCGTGGAGGCGGGAGATGCTCGGGGAACTTCCTGTCGGCGCGCCGCGGAGCACCTTGGGATGTGTAGTCTGCACTTGCAATCCACGGCCCACGTGGTACTGAGCTGTCGTTCATACAGAGAAGTCTTGCTTTTCAAAAACGAAAAAAGGCTGCATACCTAGAAAGTTAAAGCAGTCAACCTGGGAAACCAGGTTGGCAAAGGCAGAGGCAAAGTTAAAAATATTTCACATAATAATATATTTATGGTGACAATAAGGTGAATCTGATGCAGTCTATTGGTAGCAGCTGTATATTGAAGGAAAAGCTTTTCGAAAGCAATTTGAGATGGTGTTTCTATATGCTATAAATATGTTTGTAATCTTTGACCCAAGTAATCCCATTTGAGACAATCCTGAGGAAAAACACAAAAGACTACATGAGTTTTATGTGTGAAAAGTATTTATCACATTACCGATACATATTTATTATAATCACCAAATACTAAAATTATGGCTTTTTTTTTGAGTATCCAAATATTGGCAGAAACTTTATGTAAATCACATCTAAATGCGGAATAAAAGCATAATCCCTATAAAAACCCACCTTCTCTAAAACAGTTAATGGAACAATTTCAGAAAGGTTAAATAACTTTCCCAAGGTCGCTTAAATAGTAAGAAGTTCACCTTGGATGTTTCTGTTTTCAAAGTTTTCATTCCACTGAATTACTCTGACTCTCAAGAGAAATGTCAAACAATATAGGAATGGTGAGGCAAATTACATGATCAAGTCAATTAAATATTTCACAGTATATAATATGTAAACATATAATTATATCTTTATTATTAGTATATAAAGTATGTGTGTTGTTTTTAATATATAAATATTTCATATTATTTTAATATAAAGTTACAAATATTAACACCTTGTAACAACACAAAAACATTTATGTAAGGATACAGCTTTGAAACAAGGACAAAGACTGGGAAACCAGGTTGGCAAATGAAAGTAACTGGTGCACTTTCTTTTTCAAATTATAAGAGAAACTTTATTAAAAAAGTTACAGAGATAGTAGAATAAGCTAGCTGGGCTGTGTAAGCTCCAAAACAAGTTACAGAAGCAAAAGAAGGGTCCTTGGAGCTTAGAAAAGGCAAAGGCAAAGGTAACATGCCTTGAGGGGAAGACGAAGAGGTGTGGGTGTGCTCCATAATGGGAAAGTGCCCCAGTAAATGATTTTCTATTGCAGGATGGTGAGATTTTGAATAATTTCCTTTCTTAGCTGCTATTGTTGTTATGTAAACATAGTGTTAAGCAGAAAACCAGAGGTCAAGAATGCCATCACAAAAGCCCGTGATAAAAACCTAGGTTTAATACCTGATCTAATTGTTGTTTCAGCCTTTCCCAGAAACATAATCAATCAGTATGGATTTTCTTTGCGAGGTAATCTGCCTGATGAGACCCCTTTCATTCCCCTTAGGGAAGGTGTTCTCACCTGAAACGCGATCTACTCTTAGTTTTTAGTCCCACCCTCTTCCTGCCTGTAAAAACCTTGTTTTTTACAGAACTCGTCTGAGCCTTTCTGATTGCTCTATGGGATGCTGCCTGACTCATGATTGCTTAAGTAAATCCAATTAGATCTTCAAATTTACTCTGTTTTTTGTTTTTTAACAATAGATACTTAAGTCATCTCTCTGGAGCACTCTCATACCTATCTTCCCTCTCCTGCCTACATCTTTATTTTTCTCTCCTAAATTTAAGGGTCCCCACAAGACTTGCAACCTGAAGAACAGCAGGAAGGAGCAACTCATCCCAGGCTAACCCCCTTACCTGTTTCAAAGGCCCTTTTTCTCTGACTTTCCAGTGAGCTAAAAGCAGCCCCACCTTACCTCACTTCTGTCGCTGTGACTTTTACTTCTCAGTGAATTCACGCAGCCCAGCATGGCTCACTTCTTTCCTATAACATTTTTAGAGCCAAGGGAGCCCCACCTAGGCTCTCTCCTCTTGCTTCCTCACCCTAAGCCTTTCCTTTGTTTCATTGTCTCCAGGTTTGTTTGTTTGGTTTTTTAGTTTATCGATTTGGGAGAGAGGGGAAGTGGGCCGGGTGGGGGGCAGAGAGAGAAACACTGATTTGTTCCACTTATTTATGCATTCATTGGTTGATTTTTGCAGGTGCCCCGACAGGGGATCAAACCCTCAACCTGGGCATATCAGGAAGACTAACCAACTTAGCTATCCAGCCTGAGCTCACTGTCCCCAGCTTTTTTTTTTATTTAAGATTTTATTTATTATTTCTTCTAGAGAGAGGGGAAGAAAGGGAGAAAGAGAGGGAGAGCAACATCGATGGGCGAGAGACACTTCAAGGGGCTGCCACTTACATACTCCCAGCTGGGGACCTGGCCTGCAACCCAGGCATGTGCCCTGACTGGGAATCAAACCAATGACCTTTCGATTCTCAGGCACGCACTCAATCCACTGAGCCACAACAGCCAGGGCTTACTGTCCTCATCTTTAATAAATGTACTCTCAAAATAAAAAATAGTAATAATTGCTAAAAAATAGACACTTAAAATGAATCATAAGTCTTTAAATGCCATTTGTTAAAAGATTACTTATTGATTTTAGTTTGCAAAAAAAAGAAAGGTGGGGGCACAGAAACCTTTTCCTGGAGTAGTGGGGCTTTGCAGTATTAGTAGTTTCTTATATGCCAGCCACTGTACTTGAAAGTGAGATATAATTAACCCTAACCTACAAATGAAGAATCCAAGGCTCAAATAGGCTACTTAAATTGTGAAAGGTCATTAAAGATAACAAATAGTTCTATCATTGTACTGAAACAATCTGTTTAAGAATTTTCTCATTTCTCAAATATGAGGGCCTTGAAAATAAGGAGTATGTTTTATTCCTTTTCATATCCTCACCTCCTAACACAGAGCTTGAATATCTACCAGGAATTCAATAAATATTTAGTGAATAAATGAAGAAAGGAATGAATGAAGCAGCAGCAATGTGGTGGCTGAGCCAGAACTGAAACCTCAGTCTTCATGATTCCAAAGCCTGTCTTTTTTGCACTACTACACACCTATTTTAGATTCTAGAATTGACTTGTACATCATGGAATTGTGACAATTACAGCATAACACAATGCATGTAAAAGCAGCTGACACATAGAAGGTGATCCAAAAATGTTAATTCCTCCTCTCCCTGAGAACTGGAAATTGAGAGTTAGCAAGGTTTGCTGCAGTTGGAGTGGGGCCTGTGTCTCATGGTCCAGAGAAAATGGAGCTCATAGGGTGCTGGAACTTATCTAGGGAGCCAGAGTTCCTTTATCTACCTAAGGAGCTGGGCTCCAGGACCCTTCAGGAGCTTACATGGCAGGGTAATTAGCACACCAACTTATTTGTAGGTTTATTTTTATTTTGTAAAGATTGTGACACAGAGAATGTGGCTTACATGACTAGAAACGTGGATGGAAGCTTCTCAAGGACAGGAGCTATGACTATTTCTTTGTGGCAGACAGAAATGAGTATGTGGTCAATAAATAATATGAAGATTAATGGAAAAAGCACTAAATTGGGCTAGTATAAACATAAACAGTTAACTTTATCTCACCCCTCGATCCCATTTCTCAGTGCCACAGCCAACACAGGTATTTACACCTCACTGGACAAGTCTGAGAAATTCAGAAAAGTAGAAACTACAGGCTTTCAGAGCTGGTTTTGAGCTGGGATATGACTAGACAAAAATTAAAAAGAGGTTTTATCAATGCATCAATGCAGAGATGATTTGTTTAACTGATCTCATAAGGGGTGGTTCTGTTGTTCAAACAGAAAAAAAATCTCTGTCTATAAGTAAGAGAGAGAGAATGGGGGTTCAGGAATCGACCATAACAAATATAAGAGAATGGCAAGATTTAATCTTCTCTTTACAGCCCTCTCGTGGAGGCTTTTGTGGGTGAACGTTGATGACAAGGCACTTCATGTTAAGCACCTAGCACCCGAAGGCATCTTAAGGCCCAAAGAGATCTGTCTGAGGTGACTGGATTTTGTCAAGACTTCACATCCAATGCTTTTTATGTTAGGTCTATTTCAGATAGTCAGAACATTTTAGACAAAATTTTTCATGATATTTAGTTTTTTCATTGAAGGTGGTCATTATATTTGGAACTAAGTGGAATTTTTACTCTAAAAGGAAGAAAGGTAAGATTTTTACTCTGAACAATTTAAACTGTGAGGAATAAAAGAAAGACATAGTTCCTGGCTGGCATGGCTCAGTGAATTGAGTGCTGTCCTGCAGGCCAAAAGGTTGCTGGTTCGATTCCTGGTCAGAGCACATGTTGGGGTTGCAGGCCAGGTCCACAGTTGGGGGTGTGTGAGAGGCAAATGATTGATGTATCTCTGGCACATTGATACTTCCTCTTTTTCCCTCCCTTACCCTCTCTCTAAAAATAAACAAAATCTTAAAAAAAAAAAGAAAAAGAAAGATATAGAAGCTAAGAAAAGAGCTATTATGTTCTGAGGCATGTGCCAACTGTGTTGCCTTGGGTAAAACTTTTACATCACTAGGCCTCATTTTTTGTTTCCATCTGTAAAATGAACAAATAACCCTTTCCTGGGTTCCCAAAATTATTCTAAGAATCAAATGAGGTTGCAAAGTGCTTTATAATTATTAAGTTCAGTACAAAAGTAAATTGTCATCCGTATTAGGAAAGGGATGAGGAGAAAAGAAGGTAAGAGAGCAAGGCCGGAGAAGTAAAGAAAGAGAAGAAAGGGGAGAGCACCCTTCCCAGTAGCTGTGAGTCTGCATGTTCAGCAACTTGGTTCATATGTGTTAAAGCTTAGTATATATGCAAGAAAAGGTGAAAGACAACCTTGTACTGAAATTGTCACATTAAGATCATTTTATTATTGCATTCCTTTTAAGTATACTGATCTACATGAAATTGAATGTTATGCTCAAAACCATATTTTAAAAACCAACTTCATCAAAGTATATTTACATATAATTTAATGAGTTTTGCCCCTGTCTGGGTGGCTCAGTTAATTGGAGTATCGCTCCATACACTGAGAGGTTTGGGGTTTGATTCCCAGTCAGGGCACATGCTTCAGATGCAAGTTCAATCCTCAGTCACAGGGCACATATGAGAGGCAACTGATCAATGTTTCCCTCTCACTTCGATGTTTCTCAAATCAATACACATATCCTCAGGTGAAGATTAAAAATAAAAAATAAATTTAATGAGTTTTCACAAGGTTATACACCCATGTAACACCACCACAATCAACATGTATATCTCCATTGGTCCTTCCCAGTAACCCTTTCATGTTCTGTGCCGTACACATGAACTGATGTTATTTTCTAACACTACGGATTCAATTTGCTTTTCCTAGGGTTTCATATAAATGGAATCATTCAGTAAGTATTTTTGTGTGTGTGTCTGGCTTTTTTTTTACTCACTATAATGTTTCTGAGATTATTTCCATGATGTTGAGCATAAACAATAGTAGCCTCCTTTTTACTAAATGACAGTCCATTGATTGGATATGTGAGTATTCATCCATCTGTTAACAGGCATTTAAATCATTTCCAGTTTCTCACTATTATGAGTAAAGCCTACATGTACATTTGTATACAAAGTCTTTTGTGGATATATGTTTTCAGTTCTGATAAATAGCTAGGGTGGAATGGCTGGTTTGTCTTGCAACTTTATTAAAAACTGCCAAATCATTTCTCAGATTTACTGTACAATTTTAAATTCCCACCAGCAATTTATGGGCATTCCATTGTTCCACATCTTCACCAGCAATGTGAATTCTTGGTCTTTTTAAGCGTATCTAGTTGACTGGCTATTCAGTGGTATGTAATTCTGTATGTCATTACCCACAATATGCATTTCTCTGATGGCTAATGATGTCGAGCATCTTTTCATGTGCTATTAGCCATTTGTACCATCTTTTATAAAGTGTCTAGTTTAAAAATTTTTTTATTTATTGATTTTGCAGACGGAGGATGTGGAGGAGAAAGAAACACCCATTTGGTGTTCCACTTATTTATGCATTCATTGGTTGATTCTTGTGTGTGCCCTGACCAAGGTTCAAACTTGCAAACTTGGCCTATCAGAACATTGCTCTAAGTAACTGAGCTACCATCCAGGTCCTAAAGTGTCTGTTTTCATTTTTTGCCCATTTTAAAAATTGGGTTGTTACCTTTCTAGTTACTGATTTGCAAGATATTCTGGGTACAATTCTTTCATTGTTTCTTTCAGATTTCTATATTGTGAATATTTTGTTTTAGTATGTGTCTTGTCTTTTCATTTGCTTAATTAATTTTTCAAAGAGCAGTATTCTAGTTTGATAAAGTCCAATTTATTGGTTTCTTGTATAATTGTGGGTCTTTTGTATTTATATAATAAATACAAAATTGTAAACATTGTAGATGTTTACATCATTGTGGAAATTGCATACTTTAAAGGTTTATGCTTTAGCCTAACAAAGTTTGAGTTAATTTTTGTATATGATATGAGGTAAGGGTTGAAGTTAATTGTTCCTGCATATGAATATCCAGTTAGTTAGTTAACACAAATTGTTGAAAAGTTCATCCTTTGAGTATTGAATTACCTTGGACCCTCTGTTGAAAAACAATTGACCAGATATACATAGATCTATGTTTGAACTCTGTTCTATTCTACTGATGTATTTATCTGTGCCTATGCCAATATCATTATATCTTGACTAATGTAGTTTTCTGGTAAGTATTAATGTCAAATAATGTAAGTCCTCCAACTTCTTTACTCCTTTTCAAAGTTGTTTGGAGTATACTAGATCATTTCCATTTCCATATGCATTTGAAAATTAGTTTCTAATTTAAAAATGCATGTATTGGGGTTTTGATAGTTATTGCATTTAATCAATACATTAATTTGGGTAAAATTAACATTTTGAGTTTCTGATCCATGAACATGCTAATCTCTCCATTTATTTATATATTTACAGATTTCTCTCAGTAATATTGTGAGTTTTCAATGTACAAACCTTGCACACATCTTTATAAATGTATCCCTAAGTATTTCATGTTATTGTTAATGATATTGCAATACTTCACTTTCAAACTGTTTGTTGCTTAAATCTAGAAATATAATTGATTTTTGTATTTTGACCTTGTATCCAGCAAGCATGCTAAGTCAATTTGTTAATTTTAGTATTTTTTCTAGATTCCTTAGAATTTTCTGTATATATAATTAGGTCTTCTGCATATAAAAAGCTTTTATTTGTTCCTATGCTATTTTTTTGTTTGTTTTGAGAATTTTCATAAGAGTTTATTTGAGCCATCTGAAGGCATATGCCAAGGAACAAGATCTCAAATATTCCATTTTCCCCATCCTTTAGCCATAGGCTTTTCGTAATTTCTCTTTATCAAATAGAAAAAGTTCCCTTTTATCCCTAGGTTTCTTAAGTTTTTAGCGTGAATGGGGTATTACTTTAATTCTGTCAACTATTTTCTAGAGCTACTGATGTTATCATATGGATTTTTTCTTTATTCTGTTAATGTGGAAAATGATATCAATTGATTTCACATGTTGCTTTCTTAGGATAAATGTCACTTGGTTATAGTGTAATACCGTTTTTATTTACTCCTGAATTAAATAGCTAATTTTTTAAATTGTTTTTATTTTTCATTCACAGTTGACATACAGTGTTGTATTAGTTTCAGCTTTACACCCTAGTGATTAGTCATTGTAAATATCTTATTAAGTGATCATCCCAATAAATCTTATACCCATCTGACACCCTACATAGCTATTATAATATTTTGACTATATTCCCTATGCTATACTTTACAACCTCTTGATTATTCTGTAACTACCAATTTGTACTTCTTAATCCCTTCACCTTTTCCAACGATCCCCCCAACATGCCTCCTGTCTGGCAACCACCAAAATGTTCTCCATCACCCCGGCTGGTGTGACTCAATGGTTGAGTGCTGACCTGCGAGTCAAGGGGTTGTTGGTTCGATTCCTGGTCTAGAGCACATGCCTGGATTGCAGATCAGGTCCCCGGAAGGGAGTATGAGAGGCAACCATACATTGATGTTTTCCTCCCTCTCTTTCTCTCTCTCTTCCCCTCTCTAGAAAATAAATAAAATATTTTTTTAAAATGTTCTCTGTATCTATGAGACTGTTTCTATTCTGCTTGTTCATTTATTTTGTTTTTCAAATTCAATTGTTTATAGATATGTATTTATTGCCATTTTATTATTCAAAGTTTTGATTTTCCTCTTCTTATTATTTTTATTCTTCTCCTCCTCCTTATTCTCCTTCTTCAGGAACACCCTTTAACATTTCATGGAATACTGGTTTGGTGATGATGAACTCCTTTAGCTTTTTCCTGTCTAGGAAACTCTTTATAGTCCTTTGATTCTAATGATAGCTTTACTGGGTAGAATAATCTTGGTTGTAGGTCCTTGCTTTCCATCACTTCGAATATTTCTTGCCTATCCCTTCTGGCCTGCAAAGTTCTGTTGAGAAATCAGCTGACATCTTATGGGAGCTTCCTTCAAGGTAACTTACTCCTTTTCTCTTGCTGCTTTTAAATATTTCTCTTTGTCTTTAACCTTTTGCATTTTAATTATGATTTAATTGGTGTGGGTCTCTTTGGGTCCATCTTTTTTGAGACTCTCTCTGCTTCCTGGACTTATATATTTATTCCTTTCACCAAGTTAGCGAAGTTTTCTCTCATTATTTTTTCAAATAGGTTTCCAATTTCTTGCTCACTCGCTCTCTCTCCTCCTGTCACCCTCATGATGTGAATGTTGGTATGCTTGAAGTTGTCCTAGGGGCTCTTTACACTGTCCTCATTTTTTCATATTCTTTTTTCTTCTTGCTGTTCTGATTGGGTATTTTTTGCTTCCTTACATTCCAAATCACTGATCTGATTCTTGGCTTCATCTATTTTATTGTTGATTCCCTATAAATTAGTCTTCATTTTAGTTAATGTAGCCTTCATTTCTGACTGGTTCTTTTTTATAATTTCCATGTTCTTTTTTATGCTGTTGAAGCTCTATCTAAGTTCATCGACTCTTCCCCTAAGTTCATTAAGCATCCTTATAACCAGTGTTTTGAACTCTGCATCTCGTAGACTGTTTGTCTTGATTTTTTAATTTTTTTTTCTTGAGTTTTGTTCTGTTCTTTCATTTGGGACATGTTTCTTTGCTTCCTCATTTTGGCAGCCTCCCTATGTTTGTTTCTATGTATCAAATAGAGCTGCTACATCTCCTCAGCCTGGTAGAGTGTCCTTAATGTAGTAGGTGTCCTGTAAGTTCCAATGGCACAGTGTCCCTACTCACCTGAGCTGGGCACTCTAGATGTATCCACCATGTGGGCTGTGTACACTTTCCTGTTGTAGGTGAGTCTTATTTGCTGTTGGCAGGTCAATGGGAGGGATTTACCTTCAGGCCAACCAGTTACAAGGACTGGCTGTGATCACCATGGAAGATCAGCTGTGCAGTAGTCCACCCCACAAGACCAGGACTTATTCAGCAGGCTGTAGTGCCAACTAAGCTTGCCCCTTAATTGTGTTGTTCATGGAGGTAGTTGTGTGGTGCTTTGATCTGGTCTAAAACTGTCTACCTAGGGCACTGTTTGTTAGGTCTCCTGGGAAGTGCAGGCCAAGGTCAGCTGCTGCCTATGTTCTGCCTGGGGCTACCCAGGATGAGTTACAAAGCAACTTGAATGTGGATGCTACTAGTGCTGGGCTTTGAGGTACCTGAGAAAGGCTAAGCTGTGAACCAATGTTAGCTATTGCTAGCGTCAGACCTGGAGCCACTTAGTGAGAGCTATGGGGCAGTCTGAGGCCACATGATGCTTATTTGAGAGATTTTAGGCAAGTCTGAGTCATGAGCCAAGACAGACCATGCCTATGGAAAAGCCACTGAAAACAGCTTGGGTGGGTCCCAAATTGGGTGAGGCAGGGTCTTAGGAAATCTCCAGGGCAGAGAGAGCAGTGACAGCCAGGCTGACAGAGACTCAGATATGGTACCTGCTTGCTGGCACTGTTGGGAGGAGGGCCCAGATATGGAACAATGGCCTCTGCCAGAATTTTTGTCTGGGAGAAAGCTGCCCCTCCACCCCTTTCCTTGATGCCATATAATTCAGCCCTTCCCTGTATGTTCTTGATGACTTTTTAAGCTGTTGCTGCAATGCTGGAACTCAGGGAGTGAATGTAAGTGAGTCCATGAACAGGCCCACTTTTTTTAATTTTTAAAAATATGTTCACTGATTTTAGCGGGGGGAGACAGAGAGAGAGAAAGAGAAACATCGATGTGAGCAAAAAACATTGGTTGGTTGCCTCCTGTACACATCCCAATCAAGGATCAAACCTGCAGCTTATGTATGTGCCCTGACCGAGATTTGAATTTCCAACCTTTTGGTGTATGAGATGATGTTCCAACTAATTTAACCACACCAGCCAGGGCTCATGTCAAACCTCTTAATAACTGCCTGCGATTCCAGAGCCCTCTGCCTCACTCAGTCACAATTCCTGCTGGTTTTTATGGCCAGAAATGTTGGGGATTTCCCTCCCTGGCACTGGAACCCTGGGTTGGGGGCCTGGTGTGGGACTGGAACCCCATGATCCTCAGGCATGATCTTCTACAGGCAAAATATCCCTCCTTAGTTTTATCTGCCACATGTGGATGTGGGACCAGCCGGTACCCCTCCTACAAGTTCAATGTGGTTTCTTTTTTTTTTTATCCTTAGTTATAGCACTTCCATTCAGCCAGATTTCAGGAGGTTCTGAATGATGGTTGTTCTATACTTAAGTTGTAATTTTGAGGTGGTTGTGGAAATTTGTGAGTACCACATTTATTATGCTATCATATTGACTGGAAGCCTCAATAGCTAATTTTTTTAGGATATTTGCATTTATCTTCATGAGAGATATTAGTCAGTAGATTTCTTTTCCTAAATGGCTTTACCTGGTTTTAGTATCAAGACAATGCTAGCTTCATAAAATGTACTCCTTTCTCTGCTGTTTTCTGAAAGAATTTGTGTAGGACTGGTTTAATTTCTTCCTTAAATATCTGTAGAATTCAGCAATGAAGCCATCTGAGCCTTGGAGATTTGTTTTTGGAAAGATTTGGAATTATGAATTTAAGTTTCAGTAGATATAGGACTATTTATATTTTCTACTTTTTCTTAAGTCAGTTTTGGCAATTTGTGTCTATCAAGGAATTTGTCCATTTCACCTAAGTTGTCAAATTTATAAGCATAAAGTGGTTCATAATATCCACATATTACTCTTTTAATGTTGGCAGTATCTACAGTGATATCTCTACTTTTATTCCTGGTATTGGTAATTTGTGTCACATTTGCTATTTCTTGCCAGGTCTAGGGGTGTGTGTGTGTGTGTATGTGTCTGGTAATCTTTAAAAACTCCTCACCCAAGGATATGTTTATTGACTTTTAGAGAGAGACAGAGAGAAAGAGAGAGAAATATCTATGCGAGAGAGAAATATTGATGAGTTGCCTCCCCTAAGTGCCCTGACTCTGGGGTCAAACATGTAACCTAGGTATGTGCCCTGACCAAAAATTGAACCCACACTCTTTTGGTGCATGGGATAATGCTCTAGCCAACTGATCCATCCAGCCAGGGCAAGGTCTGGTAATTTTTTTATTGGATGCTGGATATTGTGAATTTTATGGTATTGAGTGAGTGAGTTTTCTTACTCTTCTTTAATGCATGTTGTACTTTGTCCTGGTAGGAAAATAAGTTATTGGGGTTTCAGCTTGATGTTTTTAAGGTTAAGTCTAAGTTAGCATTATTATAGGGTTATTTTACAGTACAACTAGGGTGTGGTCTTGTGGGATTTTTATTATGTCCCAAGGGACCACCAAGGTCTCTGTAGGCTGGCTGGTGGGAACTTTAGGGTCCCAGCCCTATGAGAACTCTAGGGACTGTGCAACTCATAGCTTCCTGGTTACTCTTGCCCAGTCTTTGCAGTCTCGCCCTCTGTGTAAACATTCAACGAAGACTCAGCGTGGCTCCGTGTGGACTTCTTGAGCTCTTTTCCTGCATGGTCTCCTCCTTTCAGAAACACTACCCTGCTCTCTCCATCTACTTTGGCCTCTCCCAACTCCCTAAACTCTCCGTTCATCTCCCTTTTCTTCTCCTCCTCCCCCTCCCCCTCCTCCTCCTCCTCCTCCTTCTTCTTTTCTAAGATTTTATTTATTTAGTATTAGAGAGGGGAAGGGAGAGAGGAAGGGAGAGAAACATCAATGTGTGGTTAACTCTCACACATCCCAACTGGGCACCGGGCCCTCAACCAATGCATGTTCCCCGACTGGCAATCGAGCCAGTGATCCCGAGGTTCGTAGGCTGGCACTCAGTCCACTGAGCCACACCAGCCAGAGCTAAACTCTGTCTTCTTGAATCAGTGAAACCATAGTGTTTTTTATGGGAACCCCCTTTTTGCTTTATGGTCCAGAATGTACCTTTAGACACAAAATGGGGAAACTCCTAGACTTACTTTATTTGTTTTCTTCCTCTCAGGGATCACAATCTTAATCTGCTTCTTGTTTGAAGTCTGAAAACAGTTGTTTCACATGTTATATTCACTTTCTACCTGTTTACAACAGGAGGTATTCACTGTTACTCCACCATGGGTAGAAGCAGGAGACTCTCTCTGAAATTTTTATCTACTATATACAGGTGGATATATTCTTTATCACCTAAAGTATTCAAGGTAGCCATGAGGATCAAAAAAAAATCACATACTAGGGTTATTCTTTTAACTCATAATGGGAAAGTTTCGTTTTATCTGTCCACTCATGATATGAGGGAGATATGCTAATTACATTGTCCTTTAATATACCAAACATAGTTAATAGTCTTTTAATATTCAGAGTTAGCACAACAGGCAGATTGAAAGGGAAGAAAAAGTCAGACTACATATGAGGTAGTCTTGGGCCACAATACCCAGAAAACTAACCTGAGGTCAGATTACCCCCCTTCCCAGGAAGGAGCTCTGTGGTTAGATGTTTGGTAACCTTCATTTTCTACAAAAGGAATCTAATTGAGAGCTGACCCAGAAACACCTGCAAAACTTACTCTAGTCAGCTGTAGAAGGAGCATTAGCCTGAAATTCAAACAGATGTGCGTTGAATCTTGACTCTGTAATAGGGATGTCAAACTCATTTTCACCGGGGTCATGTCAACCTAATTTTAGGACTGTATAAATGTAACTACTCCTTAACTAGGGGCAAGGAGCTTGACACTGCTGCCGGGTAGAAACAAGGTGCTGGGCTGGATAAAACAAGGTGGAGGGCTGGATTCAGCCCGCAGGCCTTGTGTTTGTCATCTGTGCTCTATAACTTCCTAGCTTTGACATGACTGAGGGCTTCCATTTTCTTTTGTATAGTAGGAATAACAGCAATTCTTCCATCATGTTGGTGTAGATCATGTATACCAAGTAATTAGTAGAAACCCTAAACACATAGTGCCCACAGTCCAGTTAATTCAACAAATGGTAATTTGAACAGGCACCTCACCAAAGAAGTGATACAGATGGCAAATAAGCATATGAAAGAACGCTTCACATCATATGTCCCTATGGAATTATAAACGAACACAAATCAATGGGTTACCCCATGAATGGCTAAAATCCAAAACACCAACAACACCAAATGTCAACAAGAATGTGAAGCAACAGGAACTCCTTGCTGATGAGAATGCAAAACGGTACCGCCACTCTGGACGACAGTTTGGCAATTTCTTACAAAACTAAACATACTCTTATTGTATAATCCAGCAATCACACTCCTTATTTACCCAAATGATTTGAAAACTTATGTCCACACTAAAATCTGTACATCAATGCTTATTGTAGCTTTATTCATAACTGCCAAAACTTGGGAACAACCAAGATGTTTTTTAATAGGTTAATGTATAAACAAACCATGGTACATACAATAGAATGGAATATTACTCAGCAATAAAAAGAAATGAGTTAGCTCTGGCTAGGTGGCATGGTTGGTTGGAGTGTTGTTCTATACACCAAAAAGTCGCAGGTTAATTCCTGGTCAGGGCACATACCTAGGTTGTGGGTTAAATCCCCAGTCTGGGTATGTGTGGGAGGCAACCAATTGATGTTTCTCTCACACTGACATTTCTCTCTTCTCTCTCCCTTCCTCTCTCTAGAATCATTAAACATATCCTCAGGTGATGATTAAATAAAATGAGCTATCAGCCCTGCCAGGTGCTGGCTCAGTGGATTGAGCATCAGTTCAAAATCAGCCAAAGTGTCGCTGGTTCAATTTCCAGTCAGGGCACATGCCTGAGTTGTGGGCCAGGTCCCCAGTAGGGGTGTGTGAGAGGCAACCACACATTGATGTTTCTCTCTTTCTCTTTCTCCCTCTCTTCCCCTCTCTCTAAAAATAAATAAATAAAATCTTTTTAAAAAATGAGCTATCAAACTACAAAAAGACATAGAGGAAACTTAAGTGCATTTTGCTAAGTGAAAAAGCCATTATGAAAAGAACACAGAGGATTTTTAGGTGATGAAACTATTCCATATGATATTGTAATAGTGATATATATCATTATACATTTGTCAAAATCCATAGAATGTATAACACAAAGAGCGAACTCTAGTGTAGACTATGGACTTCAGTTAATATATCACTATTGGCAAATGTAGCACACTAACGCAAGATGTTAATGACAGAGGAAACTGTGTGAAGGGGGATGAAGGGATGTATGGGCACTCTTTATACTCTCTGCTTGCTTTTTCTACAAACCTAAAGGTGCTCCAAAAAAGAAAGTCAATTCAAAAATCAACAATGGCACAATGATAATATTATTTAGTGGAGAAAAAATAGCAGTTATCAAGTGGTTATCAAATTAGTGGTTATTAAGGGTAAAAAAGGGAGGCAAAGAATTGGTGTGACTATAAAAGGGTAGCACAAGGGACATATGGCAATGGAATAGTTCTGTATCTTGATGGTTAATGGGATCTACACGCTTGATAATAAAACGTAGAACTACACATACACATTGTACCAATGCCAATTTCCTGGTTTTAACATTGTGCTCACATATGATGTAATGGGGAATCTGGGTGAAGAGTATTCAAGACTTCTCTATACCATCTTTGCAATTTCATGTCATTCTATAACTACATAATAATGAAAAGTTTTTTTAAATAATAAATATTGTAGCCCTGGCTGGCGTAGCTCAGTGGATTGAGCGCGGGCTGCGAACCAAAGCATCGCAGGTTCGATTCCCAGTCAGGGCACATGCCTAGGTTGCAGGCCACGGCCCCCAGCAACCGCACATTGATGTTTCTCTCTCTTTCTCCCCCCCTTTCCTCTCTAAAAATAAATAGATAAAATCTTTTTAAAAATCTACTGATTTAAGTGTTAAAAAATAATAATAAATATTGTAACCAAGAGGAGTCCAAGGAGATACAAATATTAAATTTCATGTAGTGTCCTGAGTGGGGTCCTAGAAGAAAAAAAGAATGTTAGGGAAAAACAGGACATATGACTAAAGTTTAGACTTTATTTAATGGTAATGTGTTAGTAGTGGTTCATCAATTATGACAAATACACCATAGTAATGTAAGATGTTAAATAGGGGAAAACAGATGTTGAGTATAGGGGGACTCTCTTCACTATTTTTGCAATGATTTTGAAATTTAAAGCTATTCTGAAGTAAAAAATATTTAAAAATAATTAATAAATTAATAAATAGTGTCAAACTATTAAGATACATAATCCAAGTATGTAAGGACTTGTATCCAGAATATATAAAGAATTTCTACAAATAAGAAAAATCATACAACTCAATTTAAAATAGTAAAAAAGAGTTAAATAGCCCTGGGTGGTGTGGCTCAGTGGATCGAGTGCTGGCCTCCAAACCAAAGGGTCGCTGGTTCAATTCTTAGTCAGGGCACATGTCTGGGTTGCAGGCCAGGTCCCCAATAGGGGGCACATGAGTGCAACCACACGTTGATGTTTCTCTCCCTCTCTTTCTCCTTCCCTTCCCCTCTCTCTAAAAATAAATAAAACCTTTAAAAAAGACTCAAATAGACATCTCACCAAAGACAAAAGCAAAATGGACAATAAACATAAAAACATGTTCAATATCATTCATCATCAAGAAAATATAACTACCATGAGGTAGCACTACTCATCAAAAAAATTTATAAAATTTAAATAATTGACAATACAAAGTGTTGGTGAAGATGTGGATCAGGTACACCTCTTGTGCATTGCAGGTAGAGTGTAACTTGGTACAATCACTTTGGGAAAAAAAAATGTTTAGCAGTGCCAACTAAAACTAATTATACATATGATCCTGGATATATGACCTAAGAAATCAATGCTTATGTCCATCAAAGACATGCTCAAGAATGTAGCAGTTTTCTTTGTAATTGGTCAAACTAGAAATTACCCAAATATCCAGTATTAGAATAGATCAATAAATTCACACAATGGAATACCACACTGCACTGAAAAAGGACAAACTATTGATATCTTGTATGCACATGGACAAATCTCCCTGTTAATGTTGAAAGAAAGAAGTCACACACAAAAACATTATATATTGTATGACTCTACTTATATTAAACTTAAAAACAGGCAGAAGTAATCAATGGTTGTAGAAATCAGAATTCTAGTCACCCCTGGAAGGTATACTGATAGGGAGAGGGCACAGGTACCTTCTGGGATGATGGAAACATTCTACGTATTGGTTTGGATACTGGATATAACAGTTATATATACATGCAAAAATTAGCTCTTCACTTAAGATTTATGCACTCTAATATGTTGTACTTCAATAAAAAATATTTAAAGAGGCAAATAACCAATAGCATGCACCTATGTCCACCATAAACAACTAAAAAAGATAAAAGAAAATAATGTGTAATTCACAATAACACCTTGTTGACATACCACAAAACCATAGTAATTAAAAGCACGCATGTATGTCACTGGCTCAGAAACAGACGGTTAAGTAAATGGAACAGAACTAAAAGTTATAAACCGGACCCTCATATAAATGGAAATCTTATATATGACAAAGGTAACACTAAAAAGTCAGGAAAAGTTCAGGTTGTTTGTTGGATAATTTTGGAGAAACTGGCTCTGTATAAGTAGAAAAATAAAACTGGATCCCTACCTCACACTATATATATAAGTGAATCCCTGATAGATTAAAGACAATTTTTTTCAAGATTTTGTTTATTTATTTTTAGAGAGAGGGAAAGGGAGGGAAAAAGAAAGGGAGAGAAAAATCAATGTCTGAGAGAAACATTGATTGGCTGCCTTTCACATGCTCCCAACTGGGGACCTGGCCCGCAACCCACCATGTTCCCTGACCAGGAACTAAACCAGCAACTTTTTGGTTGGCAGGCTGGTGCTCAATCTACTGAGCAACACCATCCAGGGTGATTAAATACACAATTTTGAAAAGAACAACTGTGAAACTAATAGAAGAAGACAGATATATAGATTGTAGATATAGATATAGATCTATAGATATAGATCTATAGATATATAAATGTTATATAGATAACATATATAGATTAGATAGATAGATAGATTTACTTAGAGGAAGGGAAAGGCTTTTAAAACTCAAAAAATGTGTCTACATGAAAATAAGGCTGTCTATCCATTAAAAGATACTATAAAGCTAATAGACCAACGCAGACTCTGCATATATGTTTGCTACATCTAAAAACCACAGGAAATTATTATCAAGTTTCTTCAAATCAGTACAAATAAGATCCCAAAGAAAAATGGGAATAAGTTACTAGAATGTCATTCATAGACAGGAAAGCTTGAATTACTAAATGGGATATAATGAAATGCTCCTGGCCATGAGTTATTTGTGAAACAGAAAACAATAAAATATCATTTTTATTCCATTGGAATGACAAAAAAGAGTTGCAAAACACTAAGTATTTACAAGTATATGGAAATATAGGCACTCTTGCACACCGTTCACAAGGGTATAAACTTATATAACTATTTTGAAAAATAATCTGCTACTACTTAGCAAAACCAAATAATGCTTACACACTACAAGGCAGTACTCCCAATTTTAGGTCTGTATTACAGAGTATACTCTTCATAGCTTTTTGTTGTTGTAGTGGAGGGAAAGAGGAGGCAGCCCAGATATCTATTACTAGGGCCATGTCAATATAAAAGTAGTAAATTCCAACCTCAGAACGCTATGCTACAATTAAAAGCAATAATCATTATGTATCCATAGCAATATGAGCACATTTTGGAAACATAACCTGTGAAAAAGTAAGCAACTTAATTAAATTTATAGTGTAATGACATTGATGTAAATTATAAACCCATACATATGCCATTTCTGGCCATAACAGAGCAACTGGGAATAGCCCTGTCACTGTAACAACTATAAACTGTACAAAATATATGAGGCATCCATTTTCAGGTAAAAAAGTAAAAATAAAAAGACAGTAAAAGACCATGATCCCTGAGACAAAGGGAACTAACAAAGTGAGTCCCATGATTGTCCACCTATGTATCTAAGAATAATTCTTATCTACCGCTTGAAGAACTAGGTTCTGGCAGAATACAGGGGTCCCGTTGACCTAAGGAGGCAAAGATAAGAGTTTAGGACAAGAGGCCTTGGCTGGGTAGTTCAGTTGGTTAGGGTATTGTCTAACATGCCAAGGTTGCAGGTTCAATTCCCAGTCAGGGCACATACAAGAGTCAACCAATGAATGCATTAATAAGTGGAATAACAAAACAATATTTCTTTCTCTCTGTTCCTCCATTTCTTTCTCTCTCTCTAAAATCAATAAATTTTAAAAGAGTTTAGGACAAGAGAAATTGCTGGGGCCTTTGAAGGGAGATTTCATGGACAAGAGAGCTGTGTAGACATGCGGCCTGAAAGCTGTGCAGTGGTCTCCCACGAGAACATGGCTGACCACTGCGCTGTGCACATGCAGAGGGAGACCACAAGACTGGCCAGATAGAAGCTCCTAGGAGCTTCAGAATGCAACAGATTGGGATTGGATGTAAGCAGGACCAGAAGACATGAATAAGTTACAATAACTCCTATGCCATGTACTTCTGCTGCACTGAAGCCTATCTTTCAATCCATTCCAATGATGGGGGCAGAAAAATTAGGTTAAGTTCACAGAAAGGTCAGTTAATATGTTGGTACTAATAAAAAAATAGAGTATGCTGCATCACAGCTCTACACCGGCCATAAGGGACAATGGTGAAGGAAAATTCTCCCAATAGGTAGAGTTAAAGCAGTACATCTGTTCATTCATTTTGTATGGAGGGATAAATAGTCTGAGATAAGGATATGCATGGATTCCTGGTGGTGAATGTTCTGTCTGGTTAGTCAGCATCCTGGAAGAAGTTTGAAAGATGGGGACAAAGAGGTCTGGCAAAAGGTTAATGGATGGACTTAAAGAAATAGGCATAAAGTGTATATATCTTTGTGTCTCATTATAATGTCCACTGGAGAGCAAATGTCAGAAAGAATGCATTTAGAAACCAGGTAAGCAGGATGACTTGTCCTGTGGATGTTAGCCAGGCTCCCTCCTTGGCCATCTCGGTGATCACTGGAGCTATTGATGGAGTGGCCATGATAGCAAGTACGGAGGCTGTGCATGGGCCCAGCATTGTGGGTTGCCTCTAATTAAAGTTGTTCTGGCTACTGTTCTGAATGAATGCCAAACCCCCTAGCAGAAAAAACTGATGCTGTGTCCTCAATATTACTCCATTCCTTGAGGAGTCCAGCCAGACACTGGGTGGCAGCTTGAGTATAACAGATCCCTTTCTCCTTGGAGGGGCAGCCA
Source organism: Tonatia bakeri (assembly GCA_004024845.1). Classification (NCBI taxonomy): domain Eukaryota; kingdom Metazoa; phylum Chordata; class Mammalia; order Chiroptera; family Phyllostomidae; genus Tonatia; species Tonatia bakeri. Next base: position 70,870 of record PVIA01006437.1, read on the forward strand.
TTAGTTCTTATTAGTATTGACAGCTACTCCAGAAACAGAGTACTGATACTGCCTGAGTAGTAAAGTTCTTTGTCTCGGACCTAGGAGTCTCAGATCTTTTGTCAGCATTCATGAAACTTGGGCTTGTAAATACAGTTCTCGACATATACCCACGCAACCTGTCTGCCACTGGCCTCACCTCAGGCCTGAGTCACAGGCCTCACACTTCCCACCTCAGCGTTTCTCTAATGCAGTATCGCAGAATGCCCATAGAAACATGCCTGGCTCTTCTGGAAGTTTGTGGAAGTTAATAGTCTGTGAGGCAATCCTTGACCAATGGGCAGTGATTGCTGATTCTTCCCTCCCTTCTCTTGGTCAGATAGCCCTCAGACACACTTCATAAATCTTCTTACAGTCTCACAGGACAGTTTCCCTTACTCGTAGACAACTAAAAGCCTTTCCTTGTATTAGCTCTTTCTCCTTCCTATTTTCATTTCTGCCCTCTGGAATTATACTTCCAGTTAAACTACTGGCATTATAGGTTTTACTTTTGGGGAATCTCAGACTATGGCAAGGGAATTTGAGATGTGATAGCAAGACAACTTAAAGTTTTTAAGCCTGAGTAACTTAGAGGGTGGTAAAGCCATTAGGGAAAATATCTGCAATACAGTAGGAGGAGCATGTTTACTACCAAAAACATTTGATTTGAAATATTTGGCTATATCCTTGTGATGCCCAGGGCACATTACATGATACTTATCTAGATATCAAGCAAAGTTAGATCTTTCATTCATCAAACATGTATTGAAATTCTAAGTGCAAACCAGATTTGGTTCAATGCCATGTTCTTAAAGATAACTGACACCATAAAAGAATTAAGACCAGAGAAATGGGGAGAAGATAGGAAGCTATCAATAGAAGTGGCAGTAAATAATTAAGCATCTATTCTGTTCATGGCACCATGCTTAGCTCTACTATGAAAGGAACAGACATGCAATAGTCATTGAATTTACTTCAAGACACTCATAATTGAATAAAGATGATGTTTTCATATGGTACGGCGGAGTTGGGAGTAAAACACTTTCTTCAATGAAATAGAAATATCAGCTCTGAGGAGATAGGGAGTCATAAGTTGCAGCTGAAATATCAGGGTGGGTGGATGGAAGAGGTGGCATCTGAGCTGGACTCTAGATGTATAACATGTAATTCCAAGACTATGAGGGCAGAACACTGCAAACAGAGGAGATGGCAAAGGCACAGAAATGAGAGAGCATGGTTTGGAGAATGTGGTAGTTAGGACCTTTAGTTGCAAAGATCACATTACTTTAAGTGACAAAGATTTCTTCCAAGGCTGTGTGGGAAAATAAAGAAGACAGGAATCTCAGTGATGTAGGACTGAAGTCTCATGGGGGATTAAATTCATTTGGGATCTGGGAGATTATACCGGATCCAAGGCAGCTTTTAAGGATTAGGTGTTTTTCTTGGATCCCTTTCTATGATCTGTCCCTATAGAGGGATACTCTCTCTGCACCTGCAGCTCATGTTACTACCACTTAACTTTTCGTTATATGTCTGCATAGTCCAGACTGCTGTCTACTCCTGGCTTCCATTGTGTCATAACTTCTAGTTACATTATTTTCTCTGTGTGCATTTCAATCTCTGACCCTGCTATCAACTATTTTACTGTCCAGGTCTCAAATTCAATCTTTGCAAGAGAAAATTTGATTGACCTGGTTAATTTTTTTCAACCTGGCTAATTATTATTATTTCCATTGAACACTCTCTTGGGCAATTGGACAGACTATAAATAGACCAGTCAATTAGATGTGTCAAAGGTGAGAGAGTCCTAAGGTGTAAAACAAGGTGAACTCAGAGTTGTGGGAATGGAAGGTACTGCTCCAATATTGGAAATATCAAGTAAACAACTTGGCCTAGTCTTGGGTATAGCAAAGAGGAATAAATCTGGGAGAAGACAATGATGGCCACAATGCCAGGATAAGTCATTTGGATTTATTTGAAGAGGCTAGTAGTTCTCAACCTTATCAGTCCTCTTTTTGTAATGTCCTTTCTACTATTGTTTTTCTTTCTTTCTTTCTTTCTTTCTTTCTTTCTTTCTTTCTTTCTTTCTTTCTTTCTTCTCTCTCTCTCTCTCTCTCTCGTATGAGAAGGGGAAAGAGAGGAAAAGAAATATTGATGTGAAACAGAAACAATATCAAACAGTTACCTCTCATACATTCCCTCACTGGAGACCAAACCTACAACCCAGCCACCTGATCTGACTGGGAATTGAACCAGCAACCTTTCCAGGATGATACCCAGCCAGCTGAGCCAGACTAGTCAGGGCCCTCTCTACTATTCTTAAATGAGATCCATAGACACTATAGTCTAAATACACACACACCTTAAAAAAAATAAATCCATATAGTGCTTTAACTGTAACACAAGGAAAAATAAAATGATTTATAAAATATGTATTTCAATACGCAATTGCTCATGGACAACGACACTAGAAGTCATAAAGCAGTTAGTCAGATGCTTGCAACTGTACACATAGCAAACTTATACGTGTTACAGCTGCAGATATAGACTAATACAAGTGTGTTGTGTTGGTGACTCGCATGCCATCAATGACACTGCAATCAACAACATGAGTTTTTGCAATGGTATCCTCAGTCCCTAGCATAGTGTCCTCCAGTACTCAGTTAAATTTAGTGTTGAATTTTTGTTTGTTTGTTTGTTGAGATGAAAAAGTCTGAAAGCAAAAGAGACCCATTAAAGATTTTAAAAAGATAAGTGTCTGGGTTAGAGCAATCTTCAAAAACATTTAAGACTCTTAAACAATGATGAGCTACGAGGTCTGAGTTGTTTTTGCTTTTGGCTCATCTCCCCCTCCTACCTCAGTGCTTAAGAAGTAAACACTCAATATATAATTTTGAATTGAATTGATTTGAATAAAATAATTTATCCATCAAAGTTACCACAGGGCCTTTTGGTATAATATTATCTTCAGGCAGATTTCCAGAAAAGCAGTATTTAGTGAAAGAGACTCCTTTACCACCAGGCCCAAAGTCAGTCCTATCTTTATTTCACATGTGCAGGACTCTGGAATTTGAAATAGAATGTTTCAGGTCCAGCTCTGTTGCAAAAAAAGCTGCATTCTACTACACCATATCAAGATTCACTAACATGCCCACAGACTCACAACTACACAAATCTTTAGCAAAAATCCATTCTATATAGCTGGTACATACATCATTCCAAATTTTGGTTGGCTATTTGAAGAATGTCGTCAGAATCTAGCATAATGCCTAGCACATAATAGCCACTTAAGACATATGTGTTGAATAGATAAATAACAGCAATTGAAGAGTCCCTAGCAAAGAAAAATGAAAAGGCGAATTCTAGCATGTGTTACACCAGAACCAGATCTGGGACTCAGTTTTCAGTTTGACGAATCATCAGGCAAACTGATTCAAAAGCAAGTACTCAGGCCACACATCCAAAACAACAAACAGAAGTAAAGAATTTATGTGCATGGTTATAAAGTCATACAAAAGAGCTTAAAATGAAAGGTGACCACTTCCTGATTTTTTTCTTCTCCCTTCAGCTTCACTCCCACGGTGCCCAGGTAGATTCAAGTTTCCAAACATAAAACTTTTTTCAAAAGATCTTGTGACATTATATATATTTTCAGCTTTATGAAATTATTGCTCTTATTAAGAAGAATTATACATTGAGTTAATTTTCAAATGGTGGGGAGAGTTTACAAGGAAACACGTCCACCGTATTGGCCTTGGTGGCCATGACAGGTGTGCTTGTCACTACTCAGCACGGAGCCAACGCTCTCTTCAGTAACAAAAAGGCCACAGTATTTGCTGGTAAACAAACATTTATTGAGCAGTATGTACAATCACTTTAAGCCTTCACTTTACACATGTGACCTCAATTTAATTGTCACAACTTATGAAGTGTGTACTCTTATTGTCCCCATATTTCATATGAGAAAAATGAGCCTGAGAGAGTTTAAATAACTTACTCTGAGTCATACATACAGGAGACAGGAAACAGTGATGCTTGAACACAAACAGCTTGATGGAAATCTGAAAATGTCTCAGATACAACTCTGAATCCCACTTTTGTCAGACTGCTGACAGAAGGTCTAGTGTTTCTTAATGTATACCACCATTGTCAGTTACTGCACTTAAGAAAGACTGGTTATCCAACTGGGATAAAATATCAAAAGAATGTCTGGGGAAATGATGACAACTCTTAAAAACGACAAGAAGCTTTTCTGTAGTGCCACAGTTAGCAGTCACTTCTCCTCGTGATTAAAGAAAACAGTGTCTGGATTAGACACTTATCCTCATGAGGTTCCACCATTTTGCCCAGTTAGAACCTTTCCTGACGGAGGACAAACACTGACAATTAGGAACAAAGAGCAACTGCAGGCACTAAACAACCTACGAGCACAGGAACAGTAGGGTATTTTAGTAGCTTATATGATGATCCAGAAGATCTGTGAGACATAGGCAAATGTTTATATGACATCCCGGAAAACAGTGATAGAAAATTATAGCTCTGATGCAGCTATATAAAAACTTCTTGTGAACAAAAATGTAAGGAGAGAAGCAAAAGAAATTGTGGTTTCTGGTTTAGGGACTTTAATTAGTTATGATTTCCATTCTCCCTCCCACACCTCATCCCCGAAATTTCTTTTGACTAAAAAAGAAACTTGAACAAAACCAGTACAGCATTATTATACAAAAATGGGTTCTAACCTCAATAGTGTAGGAGTGGGGAGAAACTGGAGAATGACCTTGGAATCAGGTTTATCAGGGGCCTCTAGAAAGTCCCTATGCAATCCCCTCACCATGTTAGAACATCTCAGAAACCAAGGTTTATTTTCTCTTGGAATTCTGGAAGTTTTGCTCTTGCATTAAAAAATAATTATGTGTGAGTGTTTTAATTATTATGTACTGCATTTTGAAACCGAGTCAGCTAATCAATTTTGGTCTAGGGCAAGTCCCTCTGATCTTCAAAATCTACCCAGTCTTTGAGACAAAAAGCTTGTCTCCTCTTTCAAGGTCAGTAAAATGCAGGCTTCCAGTGAAACCTGCATTATAGCATCCGCTGTTTGAGGCCACTCCAATGTTTCAAGTTTTAGTCTTAGATTCCAAAACCCACTGGAAACCTGCGCCTAATCTCGGCTGAACGCCTGGGACCCCTGCGAGCGGCCGGCTGCGCACACCTGTCAGACGCGGCGCCCCGCCGGCCGGACGCGCCGAGGCCCGGAGGGCGCGCGGCCGCCTTCCGCGTCTGCCGTCGCCGCGCCGCCTGCGCTGACTCAGCTCTTCCGGTGGCGTCAGTGGCGGTTCCAGACGGCCCTGGAGGTGCGGGCGGCGAGCGTCACGGCGCACTAAAGCGGGCGCCGCCGGCGGCCCCAGGCCGCCCCTCCGAGCAGGGCGCTCCTGCCTCGCGGTGACTCAGCCGCTTCCGCTGGCTAGGGCCCCGCGGAGCTCCCGCCGCCGCCGCCGAGATGCGCCTCCGTCTGCCCCTAAGTGCGGTCTGGAAGCCCGAAAGGGATTAACATCTTCGTAAAGGGCCCCTGGACTCCAGTACTTAGGCCCTGCAAGGGCCCTTCTCAGTAAATTGAGGAGTTGTGGCTTCAGTTCGGGGGAATATTCCTCACCGCACAGTGCAGAGAGTGGGTATAGAGCGGGCAGTTGAGGCCTGGGGTAGCCCCGGCTCTTAGAGCCCACGATTTGTATTGGAAGCTCAGTACCTGCCACTTGCCAGGTGTGTGACGCCCCCTCCCCCCACCCCACAGAGTCACTTAATCTGGCCAAATCTCCCTCTGCCCATGGTTGAGATGGGGGTAATTCCATACCCACCTCGGTGTTACTGCCACAGTCTAGGAAATCAAGGAACATGGCAAATCTCAGTTTTCGTTATTATTTCTTTGGAAATTCTTTTTAGGTGTAGTTATTTCTGTCTATGCCACTGCAGCCATCACGTACAGTACTTCCTAACATCTCAGTTCAGGGTCACCAACATCTTAGTTCAGGGTCACCGCAGTGATTTCCTAACTGGTTTAGCTGCATTCCCATCCAACCCGCACACAATGACCTGGTACATTTTGACTGCTCACTATGTTCTTCAAGCCATTGTGCAGCTCAAGAAAATGTAACACCTCCCCATTGTCTTTTGGTTTGAACTATTTTCCTGGTACTTACAGCATAGTCTGGTTCATCCAACCCCCCATCCCTCCCAGAAATATTTTATGCCTACTCTTCATCTTCCATTGTGGTGCATAGATTTCTGCCCTCTGGGAACTGGGGGCAGGGTGGAGAGATGCTGGGGAGATTAGCTCATAAGCACATAATTACAATACTGTGTAATACACTCTCTGATCTAAGTATGAACAGAAGTGGGAACAATTAAGCGAATAGAGGGGGAAGAGGAAAAGAGAGTGGGTGGCTTGACATATGAGTAGTGCACCAGCATTCTGATAGATGGCGCAGAGCTCAATATCCTGGTGTAGAACCGTGTGCCTGGACTGTTGCTGTTACAGAATGCATGAAGCATCCTTCCCTTTCCCTGGATTTTCTTGGGTCCAGAAGTACTATGGGAGATAAAATTTGGGTTTAAAAATAACATCACCTGGTGAAACACAGATTGTCGGAAGGAATTAATGGATTTCTTAAGGAAAAGTCCCATGATGAGGAAAAAGTTCCCATTGGCCACAGGGCCTGAGTGTTAGAGAAGATAGTGTTTGTGAGGATTCTATAAAGCTTCCTTTGAACCTGCCCAGCTCAGTCCTGGGAAGGAGAAGGCTGTGTACTAAAATGGAAACACTGACTCATCAGTACACTGAAAAGAACTGAATTATGAATCCAGCACACACTGCTGCAGGGTCTTTACCAAAAAAAGTTGTTCATGAGAAAGGGACAGGCCTACTGATCAGAGAGGTGGGTAGTGGAGGTCTACAGGTTAGCAGGGACAGATTCAAGATAGCAATAGCAGAGCATGGATGCTCCAAGGCTCCTCAGGGGTCAAGGACACCCCAGTGACACTCTGCAGATGGCCCAGGTAGCATTGGCATGGGTACCTGGAGAGAGGACAAGGATCAAAGAAGTGGCAAAAGCAGCAGTGCAAACAAGGACTGTGATTACAGATGATTTCAGTTTCTTTTTATGTTTCTGAATTAAATAGCTTTTTCATAGTGAACATATTTTATTTTTAATATCAGAAAAGGAAACACTTTTTTTTTCAAGTCATTACCCAGGATTGGTGCAGATGAAGTAAAATGGGTTCTTATCCACTTGAGTTTTATAAGAAAGGAGTCAGATTACAATTTTTGACTCACCTGTGAAGATATTCATATTGATCACAAATATTGGTTTTTGATAAAAGGCAAAATTATGATTTAACTACTTTGGGAGGATGGGCAAGGAGAAATGGGGTTGGGTATGTGGCGTATTTATAGGAGTGCTACACCCTCATCTACCACAGCAGGGAGGCTACTGCCTTCCTGTTTAATGCAGTTTAATGCATGTTTAATGCAGATACTTCAGGAAATAATAGCATAAACACCATTTTGACCTATGAAGGCAAATATCCAAAGCAACAGTGAAAAGTGGAAAATTGTTGTTTGGGGACTATGAAGAGGAATGAGGCAGAAGGCTACTGTTTTTCACTACATTTTTTAGTAATATTGAAGTATTGAAATATTTTTCAATATTTTTTAAAGATTTTATTTATTTATTTTTAGAGAGGGAAGGGAGAGGGAGAGAGAGAGAGAGAAACATCAATGTGCGGTTGCTGGGGGACATGGCCTGCAACCTAGGTATGTGCCCTGACTGGGAATTGAACCTGTGATGCCTGGTTCGCAGCCCGCGCTCAATCCACTGAGCTACGCCAGCCAGGGCTATTTTTCAATATTTTAATGAATATTTTCAGTGAAATATTTTAAAACTTTATTCACTTTTATATGGATAAAAATAAAAGGATAGAAACCTGTTGTCCCAGTAATTTCATCTTTATGTATATATTCCAAGGTGATAATTACAGGTATGAGTAAAGATTTACAGTAATAATTGCAGGATTATTTATTTAGAAGCAAAAACTGGCAACAATGTAAATGTCTAACAAAGCAATAATTTTTAAAAGCTGTCATATCCACATGATGCTTTTTAAAAATCACATATTGTAATTTATTTATTTATTTTTTATCCTCACCCAAGGACATTTTTGCATTGCTTTTTTTTTTTAGAGAGAGAAAAGAAGGGAGAGGAGAAGGAAGAGAGAAAGAAACATTGAAGCAAGAGAGAAGCATCAAGCAATTGCCTACAGTATGTGCCCTGACCAGGGGTTGAACCCACAACCCAGTTATTTGCCCTGACCAGAATCAAATCCACAACCTTTTGGTTATAGGACAATGCTCCACCCAAGTAAGCCACACCGGCCAGTTATAAAATCACATTTTTGAGAATTATTTAATTTCATAATACAATGCTAATTTTTAAGTGAATGAAAATAAACACAGAATGTCTAAGTATGTATGTTCACGGTAAACAGACTAGGAAGAAGTACTTCCGAATGGCTGTGGTGTTTTTACCTCTGGGAATTAGGGTGATAGAGCTAAGAGTGTGCCAGTTGGTTCTCTAGGAAGCAAATGCTGAATTGGAGTTAGGAATAAAAATATGTTGGGGGGTTACATCTATGAAAAGAAAGGGAAGGAAGCAGGATTGTGCAGATGGAGTGGTCAGACATGATACAAAATCTGCCATCTCGAAGGGGAGTTTGGGCGCAAAGATTGTGTGTTGGAGATGTAAGGGTAAAAATATCCAGGCCGTTGTACCACCTTTCAGAGTGATTGCCTTAGGCCACTCTGAGAAAAGAGTGGCTGACTGAAAAGCTGAGGATGACCAAGAGGTTAACCTTGGAAGGTTGTCAGCTGACCATACTCTCTGCAGCAACACAGCTCTCTCCTGAGGGGGAATCTGACCACTGCATCTCTCTATCTGCAACAAAAGGTGATTTTTAAAATATCTATTGTGTATATTTTTGTAATCTCCTAATTTTACAACAAATGTGCCATATTTTATAATAAAATATTAAAATAACAAGTACGCTCCAAATAAAAGTCCAGAAGGGATCTCCTAAGGTGAAGTACATATGCTTTAGAGCACTGATTTTTTTTTGGTCAGCTATTTTATCTGTTCACGTCATTGCTGTCCTTTTTTTGGCTTGCAGGCTATGTTCCAAATAGATGAGGTTGCCAGAGCTGGCTTCCAGTGCCTCATCTGTGGGATGAGGAAATCTTATCCTACCATAATTGTGAAAATTATAGTATTCCTTTTGATTGGTTGATTCTTTCATTCACTCAACAAATTGTTTTAAATCTGCCTTTTCAATATGGTGCAAGGCACTTTGCTACATGTAGAAATTAATAAGATGTTGATCATACATTTATTTTTTTAATTTTTTTATTTATTGATTTGAGAGGGAGAGAGAAACAATTTGTTATTCCACTTATTTATGTATTCATTGGTTGGTTCTTGTATGTGACCATGAGATCTAATCTGAGATCCAACCTGAAATCCAACCTGAAATCTTGGCATATCAAGACGATGCTCTAACCAACTGAGCTATCTGACTAGGGTGATCACACATTTATAAAGTTCACAGTTTAGCAGATGAAATGTCATGTACTTAATAGTATCTTAAAAATATACGTACCCATAGAGTTTCAGTTTTGCAAGATGAAAAAAGTTCTGGAGATTGGTTGCCCAACAATGAATGCATTTAACACTACTGAACTATACACTATAAAATTGCTAATATGGTAAATTTTGTTATGTGTATTTAACCACAACTTTAAAAATCTTTAAAGATACATACTCTATAACTTAGCCATACACTTCTGGGTATATATCCCAAAGAAGCAGTCACCCATGTGTACAAAGAAACAAGTGTGAGGATGTCCTCTGCAGCATTGTTTATAACAGCAAAAAGGTGATAGCAGCCTACATTTTTATCCAACAGGAATATATAAATAAAATGCAATATATTCATATATCAACCTGAATTGGTCTCAAAAACAATTTTGGGTGATAAAAGCAAGATGCAAAATGATACATACATCATGACACCATAATGTAAATTTAAGAACACACAGAACATCACAATCTATTGGTGATAGATACATATATGTATGCAAATAAAATTGTAAGGAATGGAATGGAAGCATGTACACCAGACTCATGGTGGTAGTTGTCACTGAACGTTGAAAGGGGAAATGGACTGAGCGGGAGAGTCTGGGGTTAAAGGACACTTACTTAATTTATCTGTAATGTTTCACTTCTTTTAATAATATGGAAGCAGCTCTGGCTGGTGTGGCTCAGTGGGTTGAGCACTGGCCTGCAAACCAAAACGTTGCAGGTTCCATTCCCAGTCGGGGCACTTGCCTGGGTTGCAGGCCAGGTCCCCCATTGGGGGCATGTGAGAGGCAACCAATCAATATATCACTTGCTGTTTCTCTTCCTCTCTTTCTCCCTTTCTCCCCCTCTCTCTAAAAATAAATAAAAATTTAAAAATGGAAGCAAATATGAAACTGTTAAAATTGCTAGTTTTGGGTGGTAGGAATACTCACATGTGATTTTTATGTCATTTATTACACTATTTTGTATTTTAAATTTTGACATTTTAAAAAATGAACAACTGATGATGCACACATAAAGAGGGATACAGGTAAAGATCTATGGGAGTTCAGAATGGAGAGACGTTATCAAAGGCAGGGTGGGAGAGAGAAGGGGGTCAGGAAAACATCTGAACTGAGCCTTCAAGGATGGCGAAGAGGGAGAGAGATGAGAGGGGAAATGTGGAGTGGTGTTCCAGGTGGAGTACGCAACGAGAGAGAGGCCTGGAGACAGGAAAGCAAGGGCTTCTTGATTAGTACAGCCTAGCTGGACCAGGAGGTGCCTGATGACAGAAAGTGGAAAGCAAGGTATGAAAGGTGGTTGCAGTCTCATCCAAAGGGAGGACCTTCTATGAGAAAACAAAGAATTTCAGTCTGTCCTGTAGATAGTGGCTTGTCATTAAAGGTTTTGGAATTGGGATGACAGGATCAGAACAGGAAGATTAGTGTGGTCATAAAATATAAAATGGTTTGAAATGGAGAGGACTGGAGGCAGAGAAAGAAGCTAGAAGGAAATGATTGTAGAAGTCCATAGGAGGGATGACTACAGGTCCTCCCCTGTCCCTGTGTGTGTCTGTGTGTGTCTGTGTGTGTCTGTGTGTGTCTGAACAGCTTTACTGATTCTGGGGCCCTTTGATACACAGAATCAATAATCTCTAAAATAGTGTTTCTGCCTCAGGGATGATATTTTCCATCCATTTTTGTGTTCCTCTACATGACTGAAGATTATAACAAGCTCTGCTCTGTTACGGTGGCTCACTGTACCAGGAACAACTGGTCAGTGTGCATTTTGAAAGAGGATCCAAGTGATTTTCTGATCAATCATAACTTTCATCCTGGACTAACACTGTCCAAAAATGTTTCAGAAGTTCTCATTGCCTGATTCTATTCAAAGGTTCTATTCTCCAAGAATAGAATAGAGGCCGCATTCTTCAGCACGTACCCTACCCCAGGTGTGGCAGCAGCAAACTTCTCCAGCTTTACTGCTCCTGCCGTGTGGATTCCATACCCCAGCCATGCTGATATGTTCTGTTATCCCATACACGTAGCCATGCATTTTTGTCCTCTCTCCTTCTCTTTTTATTCTGAGATGCTCTTCCTCCCAATCTCTGCTCACCAAAAATTCTGTTCATTCTAGGGCCCAGATTTCACTCCTTCTGTGAAATCTTTTTTGATCACCTCAGAAGAAATGAGCTTCTCCCTCTGTTATCAAGGTTTCTAACAAACACATGAAAGTTTACTCTGCCCCCTGCCCCTCTCTCTTTAACATTGTGTTTCTTCCTTAGATTTTGACTGTCTGGAGGTAGTGACTAAGGTGTGTTGTTGTTGTTTGTTTGTTTTTGCTTTTGTTTTCATTGTTTTAACCCCCTTAGAATACAAGAGTCCGAAGTTCTTGTAGGTCTAGGTGTTTTATAATAAAAATTACTATTTTTTTGAATGCCTTTTATTGCCAGGGATTTATTTATTTATTTATTTATTTATTTATTTATTTATTTATTTATAGAGAATAGGAAAGGGAGGGAGAACGAGAGGGAGGGAAATACTGATATGAAAGAAACATCCATTGGTTGCTTCTCATATGCACCCTCATCAGGGACGTTGCCCACAACCCAGGCAGATGCCCCGACCAGGAATTGAACCAGTGACCTTTCAGTTTGTGGGACAATGCCCAAACCACTGAACCACACAGATCAGGGTAGACATATGTACTGTTATTCCCATTTTACAAAAGAATAACAGAGGCTCAGAAATATAAATTAACATGCCCAGTAAATATATATAGCTAGAAAGGAAAAGATTTAAGATTTGAGCAGGGTTTTAATGGGCTATGAAGCCTGTGTTGTTTTCATTGCATTATGCTGCTGTTCTTATGTAATGGTTGAATGAATGAAAGAATACATTTTTAGGCACGTTTTCTTCAACTTGCTTTTCTGTGGTGTATTTCCTCCCTCCAGGCTTACCCAGCTGGCAAAGCAGAAGGAAATACCAGTCAGTCTTTCTTTGCTAGCTGTAATATTTTTAAGTAATTGGAATCTAACTCATGCTGACTTACACAATAAAAGTAAACACATTGGTTCATAAACCACAGAGTCCATCGTTGGATTCCTGGCTTTAGAATTGGATCAATGTTGTGACAAATTTGCCTCTTTCTTTCAGTTTTGCTTTCCTCTGAGTTGACTTCATTCCCAGGCAGCCTCTCCCTATGTGGTAACAAATATGGCCAGCTCCAGGTTACATTCTACCAAATTATTAACCCCAGCGGAGAGTGCCTCTCTTCTGAAAGCTCCAGTAACATTCCCAGGTAAGACTGTTATTGACCCAGCTTGGGTCACATGCACATCCCAGGAACAATCACTGTGTTGCTCTGATTGCCCAAGGCTAAACCTGGGGTTTGGGTCAACCCTACCAGAACTCTATGGATTGAGAGGGGGAAAGGAAAAATTATAGTACAAAGGGGTTAATATCCCAAATTTATATTTGAACTTACACAATTCAACACTGAAAAACAAAAACAAAAATGCAATCCAATTTAGAAAATGGGCCAAGGACCTGAATAGACACTTCTCTGAAGAAGACCTACAGGTGGCCCATAGACATATGAAAAGATGCTTGACATCACTAATCATAGGATAAATGCAAATTAAAACCACAGCGAGATATCACTTCACACTTGTAAGAATGGCTATTATCAAAAAATCAACCAACGAGTCCTGGTTAGGATGTGAAGAAAGGGGAACCCATTTGCACTGTTCGTGAGATTACAGATTGCTGCAGCCACTGTGGAAAGCACTATGGCGTTACCTCAAAAAATTAAAAATGAAACTGCCTTATGACTCAGCTATTCTACTTCTGGGAATTTATCTGAAAAAACCCGAAACACTAATGTGAAAGAATGTATGCACCCTTATTATGTTCACTGCAGCATTATTTACAGTCACCAAGACTTAGAAGCAGCTCAAGTGTCCATCAGTAGATGAGTGGATAAACCAGCTATGGGACATTTACACGATGGAATACTACTCGGCCATAAAACAGGAGAAAACTTTACTCTTTGCCACTGCATGGATGGTCCTGGAGAACATTATGCTAAGTGAAATAAGCCAGTCAGAGAAAGACAAATACCATATGATTTCACTCATATGTGGAATTTAATGAACAAACTGAACTAACAAGGAAAATGGGGAGGGACTCAGAGAGCAGGCTGACAGCTGGTGGGTGGGGTTGAGAGTTGTGGAGGGATCAAGCAAAAAAGAAAAGGAACTCATGGACGTGGACAACAGTGTGGAGACTGTGGGGGAGGGGAAGGGAAGGTGAGAGAGGGTATAGGGGAGATAAATGGTAATGGAAAAAATACAATACAATGAACTATTAAAAAATAAAATAAAATTAGACTTCTAAGAAAAAGAATTGTATGCCCTGGCTGGTGGGCTCAGTGGATTGAGTACTGGCCTTCGAACCCAAAGGTCACTGGTTCGATTCCCAGCCAGGGCACATGCCTGCGTTATGGGCCAGGTCCCCAGTGAGGGGTGTGCAACCAATCAGTGTATCTCTCCCACATGGATGTTTCTCTCCCTCTCTTTTTCCCTTCCTTCCCTTCTCTCCAAAAATAAGTAAATAAAAAATCTTTTAAAAAATTGTAGTTTCATACCAGAAGAAACACTGGGTAAGGCAAAATGGATGTTCATTATACACACATTCATTGAGCTAGGACTCAAAATTCTCTGATCCAGGTTGACTGTGCTTGAGCAGAGACTGCAGGTGACTCCATGATCTGTCCTCAACAGGCTCACTACACGGGGCTGTGCTTTTCCGGGTTTGGTCACAAAGATTGCACTGTTCTTCAGAGCAGTTTTATAATAAAACATTCTATTCATGGGAAATGGTTCATGCCTGGCTTGAGGCCTGTGGTGGCCTAGTGCCAACTAAGAGGAAGAGACTGGGATCTGATACCACAAGAAGACACAGTGTCAGTGATAGTAGCATATCTTCCATTGGTAAGACACAGTGACAAATAGCAAGCAATAGCATAGGTAAACAGTTAGTGACAAACAGAAAATGGCATGTTTTAATGAGTGAGAGATGGAGAATTCTGAAATAGGAGATACTCAAGATTTTAGACGAGTAGATAGTAGGACTAAAGTCCAGAGATGTTCCAGCCGCAGAGAGTGGGGAACTGAAAGGAGCGGGCATGCCCCCATTACTGGGGAATCAGGCCGCTGGGCAGGGTACCAAGATTGGATCTAAGGCACTAGGCTGAAATCCATGAATGGGGTCTAGAGTCCAAGGCAGGGTTGAGTCTCAAGAATGAGACTGAAGGTCAGTTAGTAATCTTACAGAATGGAAACATAAATTCAGACCAACATCAGCCTTGACAGAAAATCCTAGAGTGAGGGACTGAAGTGCCATAAATTCCTCCTCCCTCTGTACAAGATTATGTAATTAGGTCATGACTGAGCCTACAGGTACTACTGAATGGCTTCAGATAAGGGGAAGATGGGAGACAGAGGTTGGTCCCATGACAGGGTCTAACAAACTAAAAAATATGAGAGGCATGTGTTGTTCATTGGAATGCCTAACCTAATAAAAAATTAAATAGAAATATTTCTGCTGCATTGTATTAAGAAACAAAGAGAGCTGAGAAAGAAATAGTTGCAATTGTAACAGGAATTGTTATTTTATTTTTAACATTTTATTTATTTATTTTTAAAGAGAGGGGAAGGGAGGGAAAAAGAAGGGGAGAGAAACATCAATGTGAGAGAGAAACATGGATTGATTGCCTTCTGTACATGCCTTGACTGAGTACTGAATCTGAAACCCAGGTGTGTGCTCTGACTGGAAATAGACGCGGTGACCTTTCACTTTGTGGGACAACATCTTATTATGTTTTGACATATTCCTTTCCAGACATGACCACCTATTGAGTATTTGCCCAAGCTGCAATCACTAGCACAGATTTTTTTTATGTTCTTACAGCACACCAGTTCAATAAACTGCATGAACAAGAGGAATGAAAGTTGGGGGTGCTTCCAATTATTGCACAATAATTGCAGTCAGAAATCTTCTGGCCTCTGATAATGCAGCTTTCTGGGGCACAGAGCTACTCTGGTGTGGCCTCTCTTCCTCCTTCTCCCCTCCCCCCTTACTTCCTGATCCTTCAGCAACAACAGGAACTCAAGAGGCCCAGTGGTGCTAAGCCACAGCAGCTTCTGATCTATATGACATTCACTTTGAAGCTGCTTCTAGGTTAGAAATGCCAGGTGATCCATTTGGCAGACATCACAGAAGCTGCCAGAGAGTTATATCAAGCCCCTAAAAACCAGAGAAAACCAATGTCAAGGGGATGTGGAAGTGTGCTGGTGATTCTGCTGTTGTTAAGACAGGAATGAGGAGATGTTTACAGTCAACCAGCAAGATGATGACACTCCACCTGCTTTAGTGCTAATGTTTAAAAATAAATTTATTGTATTTTTCCATTACCATTTATCCCCCTTATGCCCTCATCCACTTCCACCCCCTTAGTGCAAACTCTTGTGTCTCAATCCTTACGACCTCAACCCTACTGACAAGAGCACACCTGAGTCCATCCCCAGTGAAACCAAGCTTTTTGGAGAAGTCTTTGTACATCCTCATGTAGGCAGAGGTGGAGATGATTTAGCCTGGTCCTTGAGATGCTACCCCTTAAAACTAAGTTTAATATTGTGGAAGCTTGTTGCACCCATTAGTACATATCAGATTGGGATAATAACACCTGTCTGCCTCCAGAGAGACAATGAAGCAATTGAGTGATTTCTTTTTGGTTGCTTACTTTTGAAATCATAGAAAAAGTTTAGACTCAAGGACCTTTTAAAAGAAAGAATTGTCCTTTCTAGGCAATTCTTGGAGAGTTTCTTTAGAAAGAAAGCTTTTTTTTGGAAAACATTCTGGTGTTTAACAACCTCTACCATCAGAAATTCTGAAGTCATTCAATTACATACAACAGAAACTCATCTTAAGCAACCTTAGGTGAAAAAGAAAAGGTTGTTGTTTCACTCTTCTAAAGCCTGACAATGATGGAGTTGGGAATTATAACTGGGTTTGAGGAATGTTACTAGGTGCGTGTTGCTTGAGCAGAGAAGGTGCATGCTGGGAAGTAATGGAGTGCCCTGTGTGGCCACGTGCACGACGGAACACTGGAAGCTAGTCTTCAAAGACAGAGAACACGAAAACAGCTATGCAGAGAGAAATAGAGATGAGAAAAGCTGAGAGGACTATCAGGATCCTGATTCCTGATGATTTTCCAAATCCTGTTTCCTTTCCCTTTGCATCCTGGCTACCTTGGGACTTTGCTGCAACACATTCTCTTTATACTAGTTTGAAGTGAATTTCTCTAGCTTGTAACCCGAAGAATCATGACTACTGTCATGTAAGGACTGATTGTGTCCCCCACCTGCCCTAAAATTCATACGTTGAAGCCCCAGTCCCCCATGTGAGGTATCTGTGAGATATTTATCTGAGGTTATGAGGGTAGAGCTTCCATGATGCCATTAGTGCCTTCCAAAGAAGAGGAGGAGATACCAGAGCTCTCTTTCTGCTGACGGAGGACACAGCAAGAAGGCAGCTATCTACAAGGCAGGGAGAGAGTTCTCACCAGGAACTGAATGAGCAGGCACCTTGATCTTGAACTGCCCAGCCTCCCAAACTGTGAGAAACAAATATCTGTTGCTTAAGCCACCTAGTCTATCGGTATTTTGTTACAGCGACCAGAGCTGACTGAGATAATTAAGAAAATGAATGATAGCCTTTGCTGGGTAGTTTCTGCAAGATGTTTTCTTTGCATTCTTGAATCTCTGTGATCTCCCATCCAATAGGTTCTCCTTTACTTCTCTGACAGTTCTTTTTCAGTATCCTCCACTGTTTTCTCCATTTGCCATAAACAGGTGACCTCTGAGATTCTGTTCTTGGCCATCTCCTCATCTCTCTCTATCCTCTTTGCTGAATAACTCTATCTACTACTACACTTTTCTTTCTCACCCATAAGCTGATGACTTCCTCATTTATTATTCATAGCCAAAAAGTTTGCTGAGTTTTAGTCCCTAATTTATAGTCTCCTGAAGAATATCCCCCTAAAATAATCTGCAAAAACGACAAGATGTCCCAAACTGAATTTTTGCTTTCCCTAATCCAGTCTCAAATTCTCTAATCTCAACCACCAATACCTCCCACACTGAAACTATCTTTCAAGCCATACTCTCTGTGGTCATTACCAGTCTTGGAGCCTTCCATTCCCAATCCTCTTCTCCTGTGTCCTAGGCTCCCTTTCTTGGTACCTTGTTCTTATGTCAGCTTTGCTCCCATTCTCATTTTCTTATTTAAATCCTGCCTTGTCCCAATATCCATCCCCTTTTTAAAAAAATTGATTTGAGAAAGAGAGATGTCAATTTTTTTGTTCCACTTATTTATAGATTCATTGGTTGATTCTTGTATGTGCCCTGATTGGTGATTGCGCCCACAACCTTGGTGTATTGGATGATGCTTTAATCAACTGATGCTTCTACCCAGTCAGGACCTCATCCTCTGTCTTTCAGCCTTGCTGAATATCTGTTTTCTAGGATATGTCTTCCATTTTTTTAAAATATTTTTTTAATTTATTTTTAGAAGGGAAAGGGAAGAAGGAAGAGAGGGAGAGAAACATCAATGTGTAGTTGCCTCTTGCACACCCGCTACTGGGGACTTGGCCCACGACCCAGGCATGTGCCCTGACTGGGAATCAATCCAGTGACCCTTTGGTTCACAGGCCTGTGCTCAATCCACTGAGCCACACCAGCCAGGGCTGTCTTCCAATTTTATACCTCCATGATTTGCTTATGGTTTCCCTTTCCCTGGAATGTTATTTCCCCATCTTTGTTCTATCTAAATCCTGTTCACTTTCCCAAATCCAACTCAAATGCTAATTCCTCCTGTCAGGACCAAGCATTCATCTATTGGGACTCCCAGAGAGTCACTAAAACAAATACTACAACCTCAGTTGAGTTATTGCTCATTATATGTTTTCCTTTCATTCCTGGGAGAGTGTAATTGTTCTTAAGGAAAGTACCTTTCATAACAAATAGTATATGGCATGCTTCAGATGCTCAATAATATTTGCCAAATTGAATCATAGAAAAAATTAACTCAAAAAAGTGCAGAAATCTTTGGTAAGAGGCAATATAGCTTAAGAAAATCATTAATACTTTAGGAGACTGCTTTCTGATATATAAATTGTTAGCTGTTAAAAATGGAGTGAGAGACTGTGGCTTGAGTCTGTTTCTTGGCCTCGCCCCTTCCTCCCTGAACAACATGAGCTTTAGCACTTGCCCCAGCTTCCCCATAAATTACTGGACCCTGGGCTATGTGCAGTTGCCTAGTCACTGGCCCGACCAGCCAGCAGCACAGCCCACATCTATGCAGGCACTAGGGCCTCAAGCTCCTAGATCTCCATGTCCCACTCCACCAGCATGTGGCGCAGCTGGGGGTCTGGAGCTCTGGCTGCAGGGTTAGCCAGGGGCCTGGTGGGCATATGGGGGCATTTAGAGAGAAAAGGAGACTATGCAATGCCTGAATGACTGCCTAGCCCCCTACCTTGAGGGTGAGGAGCCTGGAGGCTGGATATCGGAGACTGCAGAGAAAAATCCAGGAACACCAGGAGAAGAGACCACAGGTCAGAGACTGGGGCCATGATCTTAAGACTATCAAGGACCTGAGGGCTCAGATCTTTGCAAGTTCTGTGGACAATGCCCACATCATTCTGCAGATTAACAATTCCCATCTTGCTGCTGATGACTTCAGAGTCAAGTGTGAGATGGAACTGGCCATGTGCTAGTCTGTGGAGAGTGATGTCAGTGGGCTCAGAAAGGTCACTGATGACATCAGTATCACTGGGATGCAGCTGGAGACAAAGATCAAGTCTCTCGAGGAGGAGCTGTTCTTCATGGAAAAAACAAACAAGCAAATGAAAAACCACGATGAAGCTGTAAATTGTCTACAAACCAGATAGCCAACTCTGGGTCGATGGTGGAGTTGGGTCCTCCCAAATCTCAGGACCTCAGCAAGATCCTGGTGGATACCCAGACCCAGTATGATGAGCTGGCTCAGAAGAACTGAGAGAAGCTAGAGAAGTACTGGTCCCAGCAGAATGAAGAGAGCACCACAGTGGTCACCTCACAGATTACTGAGATAGGAGCTGCTGAGATGACATTCACAGAGCTGAGACATATGATCCAGTACTTGGAGATCAACTTGGACTTGATGAGAAACCTGAAGGACAGTTTGGAGAACAGCCTGAGGGAGATGGACACACGCTATGCCATGCAGATGAAACAGTTCAATGGGATCCTGCTGCACCTGGAGTCAGAGCTGACCCAGACCCGGGCAGAAGGGCAGCACCAGGCCCAGGAGTATCAGGCCCTACTGAATATCGAGGTCAACATGGAGGCTGAGTTTGCCACCTACCATTGCTTGTTGGGAAAAAGGGAGGACTTTGATTTTGCTGATGTCTTGGACACCTGTCACTCCACGCAATGTGTCCAAAAGACTACCACCACATGATTGTGAACAGCAAAGTGGTGTCTGGGTTCAATGACACCAAAGTTCTGAGGCATTCAGGAAGCAGAAGTAGGACACCTCTTGGTGGTGATGGGGGGGCAGTAGCCCAATAAAAAGTTCAGAGATCACCCTGGCCAGTGTGTCTCAGTTGGTTGGAGCATTGTCCTGTAGCTGAAGGGTTGCAAGATTGTTTCCTGATCAAGGCACATACCTAGGTTGTGAGTTTATCATCAGTCTGGGTGCAGGTGTATGCCACCCCTGGTCCAGGTGCCTATGATCCCTGGTCTGGCACAGATCCTCAGTCTAGGTACGTGAGAAGGTGACCAATCGATGCCTCTTTTGCATCAGTGTTTCTCTCTAGCCCTTCGTCTCTCTCTCTCTCTCTCTCTCTCTCTCTCTCTCTCTCTCTCTCTAAAAGAGATGTCCTTGAAAAAAGGATAAATGAAAAAAGATGTCCTTGGGTGAGGATGAAAAAAAAGTTCAGAGATCATTAAAAATAAATGGCAATAGCACATAGAGCAGATGCCCTCTTAACTCTTCTGGTAGGTGATTGAATTTGGCCTCTATCATACAATCCAAGTGAGCCTTACCTTTAAAATATGTTTCAAATAAGGTAAGATTTCTTGGAATTCATATCCTGAGAGATTTTATTATTTGAGTAAGCAGAAGAGAGAACTCTGAACTGACACATTATATTGTCTTGACACTGGTTTACAAAGAAATCTCAACCTATTAGGATATAAGAAGCAATAGTGCATATTGGTCAGGAACTTGGCTCTGGAGCAGGTCTGGGGTCTGAATTAGGCAAATTAACTTTTCAATTCCCTTTGTGGAGGGAGGTCGTAGTGGACCTACCTCACAAGGTTATTATGAGGATTAGACAGGGTAATATATGTGAAGTTCTTGATAAGCTAAGGACATGGTAAGCAGTCAGTAATTATTAGGTGTTATTATTATTACTGATTACCCCTCTCCTGTACCTTAATGACACCTTGGGCAGCTGCTGTGACTACTAAAATTCAGTTCTGTCTGACCTAAAACATCAGGTTTATGATTGGTTTAAAGCTATCTACCTCCCCCTGTATAAGCTAGACTTATTGCAGGAGGAGACTGGTTGACTGGCAATCCTCCTCTCACACTAGTGCCTTGGAGGGCAGGTGGAGGCTGGGCCATCCCCTGGGACACCTTGTCTGCTTCCCTGTTTCCATGATGGGTCCAGGGAGAGGAATGGGGCAGTCAGAGCTCTTCTCACCTAGCTAGTTGCCTCTTGTTGGAGAGGCATCCCTGAAATTTATTACCCTGGTTCCTGGTATTTTGTTTTGCTACTGCTGTGGCTTCTAATGAACTGGTAGCCTCCCCCTGGATGGGCGCACCATCTCCTTAAGTGCAGAGTTCAGATACCTCTTTAGGATTAGATTATTGAAGCACAGTTGATGCTGGAGAAGAGACTGAAGACAATGCTTGATTTTGTTGTTGTTGTTCTGACAAGCAGGGGCTGTGTACAATCAGAACACTCTTGTTTCCACAGTGCCCGCTAAATGACCTCCCAGGGCAGATATGTAACAGAGTGCTGTGAGGCTGAAGGAGATCAGGGAGCAGGCCAGATGCTGCTCAAAGGGCTTCTGGATTTCGGGTACTTTAAAGAGAGCAACAACCCAAAATAATATTTGTTGAACATCTACTAAAGCTAGGTACTTAGTATATGTGATCTATTCTATGTGATAAGAAGGATTGTTAGCTACATTTTACAGAAGAGGAAAGTGGAGGTAAGAGGAATTAAATCAATTGCCATTATTTATGAGGGCATGTTTCTTATACTAATTTCCACACTGACCAAAAAAAAACCCCCAAAACCCTAGTTAAGATTTCAGAGAGGCAATATTAACGAAGTCATATTTTGAACTTTTAAGATATAGATATGTTTGCTAATGTTATTTGTTTCTTCTGCCCTGATTGGTTTGGCTCAGTGTTTTGGGCATCATCCTGCAAACTGAAAGGTCACCAGTTCTATTCCTAGTAAGGGTACGTGCCTAGGTTGCAGGCCAGGTCCCTAGCTGGGGTCATGCGAGAGGCAACGGATTGATGTGTCTCTTGAAAGTCTATGTTTCCCTCTCTTTTGCCCTCCCTTCCTCTCTCTCTAAAGATAAATAAATATAATCTATAAAAAATTTTTAAGTGTTTTTTCTTCTGATGCAAACATATATCTTTATTTTGTATCAATTCACCACAAGTGTAACAGCCATAAAATGCCTTTTCGGCACAACTTGAAATTGGCAATAGACATGATAATCCCAATTCATTTTTCTTCTTTTTTGGCAAGAAGGTAATTTATTGAAAATTTAAAATCCTCTTTTTTAAATTAAATTTATTGGGGTTTAATTTTAAATTAAATAAATTTAAATTATATTTTTCAATTAAATTTATTTTAAATTAAATTAAATTTATTTAAAGAGAGGAAAAATTCTCTCTTTAAATCCTTAAACAAATCATTCTCCAAAGCTCTAAACTTAATCACCTACCTATATACAGTTTTACATAAGTAAGTATTAAAAGCATGCTGTGTACCAGGCAATATTCAAGGTGTTGGAACAGTAGTACCCAAGGCAGACATGGTGCTTAGGTCTTACCTAATGAGACAGACAATAATCAAGTAAATAACATGGTCAACAAAGGGCGCTGTGGAGCCGGATGTGACGCCAGCTCTAACTGCAGCAGTGGCTTCAGCAGCTGCACCTGCATCTGTGGCTTCTGAGGGCTCCAAGGCTCCCGGGTCTTTGCAGGTTGAGGAAGAGGATCCGATCGCCTCCTTCCTCAGGTATGAAGTGTCTTAATAAGTTGGCCTTGAAACAATGGGGGAGCGGAAAGTGAAGAGGAGGAGTCCTAAGTCTTTTAGTGCCCACTGCGGTTGTTAAGGCAAAAAAAAAAAAAAACCCAAACGCCATTATAGTTAGTAAAAACACAGGGCTTTTAAATCCTGCTTCACAGTCAGCTTCACAGTGACCAAGCTGAAAAGAGTGATGAAAGAAAAGATGAAACCTCAGGGTGGAGAAGGAAAAGGTGTTCAGTCAACTCCAATTCAGCATTCCTTTCTTACCGATGTCTCTGACATTCAGGAGAGGGAGAAGGGGCTTCTCAGCCTTTTGAATGATTTCCACTCCGGAAAACTTCAAGCATTTGGAAACGAAGGTTCCATCGAACAGATGGAACATGTTCAGGAAATGCAGGAAAAGTTAGCTCGCTTGAATTTGGAGCTCTATGGGGAGTTACAAGAACTTCCAGAGGATAAGAGGAAAACAGATAGTGACTCTAATCTGGATAGGCTTCTGTCTGACTTAGAAGAATTGGATTCTTCCATACAAAAACTCCATTTGGCAGATGGACAAGACGTTCCAAATACTTCTACCAGCTAAAATGAAAAGCCATTGCTTTCTTCTGGTTTGAAGAAAAGCGGCATTCTTTACTTTTTCAGCTGAATCCAGTAACAGAATCATCTTCCACAGTAGAGAATTAAGGCAATTACAGTGCAAGCGCAATGATTGTTTTGACATACTGCTTTTAGTAAATTTGACTTGCAGCAATTCACCGAAACTGGAGAACTTGGCCTTGTGGAAGGCTTAATCAGGAAATGTGATGCAGAGGTTCTGCTGCTATGCTTATGACTGTTGCCTTCTGGGGTTATACTTGAAATGCACTGTGCTAAATGTTGTCCACAGGGCTGAAGGATTTACCCTTCCTGAGCTCACCAAACTTATTCGACTCTTGATCCTAAGTTGATGATGCGCAGGCTTTTTGTGGCAGCCCAGTTTCAGTTTATGGTAGGTAATCAGGACACACTGATTTTCCAGTGGCCGGTGATAACAAAATGTTAAGTGAGTATTTGTGAAATTTGCTGTTTTTAATAAAGTGATTGTTTAAAAAAATAAATATTATAATTTCAGATGATGTGATGTAAGAAAAATACTAAGACTCAGTGTCATGAAACAGAGTGATGGGAGGAGGACGATATTAAATGGGATAGTCAAGAAGGACTGACCTTTGACTGAAACCTGAATGAGGAGGAGGCAGCCAGTCAAAGATTTGGGAAAAGGGGTTAGGCTTAGTTTAGGGTTAGGGGCTCGCAGGTGCAAGGGTTAGCTGATGCAAGGGCCTGAGGACTTATTTGGCAACTTATACTGTTTTGGATACTGAGAAGGAAGTCCTTTCTTCATTCCCCCCATCCTCACTAAGAGAACATAGCAGTTAGTACAGTGCAAGATTGGAAGATTTGCCTAACTTCTGGAAGGTAAAAGACCTGGTATGGAAATAAGCAGAAACCAAGAAGAAAACAAAAGTGAATTAGATCTTAAAAGTGTACTAGGCCTACTAAGAAGTTTTTCTTTTTCTTCTATTTTTTTAAAGATTTTATTTATTGATTTCCAGACAGAGGAGAAGGGAAGGAGAAAGAGAGGGAGAGAAATATCAGTGTGTAGTTGCCTCTCACACACCCCACACTCGGAACCTGGCCTGCAACCCAGGCATGTGCCCTGACTGGGAACTGAATCGGCAACCATTTGGTTTGCAGGCCTGCGCTTAATCCACTGAGCCACACCAGCCAGGGCAAAAGTTTTTTTTATCATAAAAGTAAATTCTAGGAAACTTGATTTAGTTTTGTTGACTCAGTGAAGTTATTAACTAGCAAAGAATCCACCCTGAGTCACAAGTCTATGCTTAGTGTATCACTTTATTTATAAGTAAATGTTTCCTGAAGTAAAATAGGAACCAACTACTTGGCTCTCTGAATTTATGCTTCTCAGCTGAGATCCAATAGTAGACTTTCTTACATTTGTGGTAAACTACTTTTAACCATGCATCAAGGCAATAAAAATAGTTTTCATGTGATTATGTCTTTGGAAGTCTGGCACAGAATGTTATTTCACTTACTGAGTGTGGTGTGACAGCTGCAAATATTCACATTCCAGCTTAATGCTTCAATATTGTATTTTCAGTGTGACTGAGTGGCTGACTTTTCGGGCTTTGACTGCCTTTTCCAGAGGAGCTGGCATGCAGACAAATCTTCTGTGACACTGTCACAGAGAGATGCTGACAGATCTCTGTCTCTCGGAGATTGTAACTCAGCTGAGCTCCATCCAGACGTGCTGGACACGGGCATGTGTATCTGTGGCCTGTGGGAGAGTTCTTTCATTTCTAACATCTTGCCAGCAGCAGAGAGTCATAGAGAGCCTCTTGGGGTGGGAACTCTGCCTTGGACATAGCATGCTGTGTATGGTAGGAAGGCACTGAGCCGGCTTAGGGCGGGGAGTTCTTATGCAAGGAAGCCAGAAGTTGTGTAGCATGCTGGAGAATCA
Source organism: Tonatia bakeri (assembly GCA_004024845.1). Lineage (NCBI taxonomy): Eukaryota > Metazoa > Chordata > Mammalia > Chiroptera > Phyllostomidae > Tonatia > Tonatia bakeri. Next base: position 96,454 of record PVIA01006437.1, read on the forward strand.
CAGTTTTCTCACTATTTGGTTGGGTCATTGAGGAAGTGCTTAACAAACCCCTGGTAGTGTTCAGGTGCTCTCCTTGATATCCGTGATGTGAGGATGAATGCCCGACTCCAGGAATTCCCCCTAACGTGTTTGGGAAAATAGCCCATAACTGCCAACTTTGCTTTTAGCCCTCTCACCCCATCGCCAGACTTCTTACAACTCATTCAATGAATTTTCAACTAGTTTGTATCAAGTACTTCTTCTATGCCAGTCAGTGTGGCCTGCTTAATATCTACAGAAATAAGACAAAAGATTGTTCTGGATTGACGTTGTACACACAAATGTGTTATAATGGTTATCTTGGGGGAGCAAAAGTAAAGGCAGATATGAAAAAACTCAATTCATGCATTTTTATCTATACTATTTGAACTTCTGTAACAGCTTTTCGGCAATATTTTTTTTGTATCTCAACAAAAGTCTTCTAAGTAATTGTTTGTGTCACACTGTCTTCTGAGCTTTGAAAAAGTAACAGTGAATGAAGCAGAAAAAGTCCCCTGTCCTCATGAAGCTTCCGTTCCTTTTGGAGAGGCAACATGAAAAAAGAAAAGTCCAAACAAATGTAATGATGATTGATGAATTATCCTATGGAAAAAATAATTTTTTAAATAAAAATGTTCATTTGAAAAGTTATAATATTCTGATTTGTTCAGATAATCTTGACTTGTTAGAGACTAAGGTTCTGCTCTGGCCTGGGCAAATAGCAGCACAGAGAGAAATGGGCCAGAGGGCCAAGCCTCAAAGCTTTGAACTATTTGGATTCTTGGCCAGCACCTTCTCCATCCAGCACAAATGAAAAGGCAGCCAAAGCCGCCTGCATTCTTTTGTCAAAAGAGTGATGTCAAATCAGAGTTTGACCTGGCTCTCTGCTTTTGACCAGAACCCAGGCCTTTTCCCTCCAAGGGTGGGTGACAGTGGGTGACAATATTTTAAGGTGCTGACCCTGCCTATCCCACATCCGTAGCCTGCTTCTTCTTTCCAGCTTCACCAGCTGGTTTCCAGGGACCTGATACCACTGGCTTCTGCCTGCCTTTGTCTGACAGCTGCCCGAACACTGGGACTTAAAAATTAGTTCTGAATGCCTGAGTCCACCCATCACATTCC